>JBBPSL010000002.1:120178-170793 GCA_038093555.1 Butyriboletus appendiculatus
CGCGTATCACTCCTGATTGGTTCTTTGCGATAGGACACATTTGAGATGCAGGACGGAGCTATCCGGCACGGGCAGAATGTTATCATCGTTGACGATCTCATCGCTACTGGTGAGTCCAACTTCGGTCCATGTCGACATCGTTGCTCAGTTTTGCGTAGGTGGCTCTGCCAGTGCGGCGGGTACACTTGTCCGCATGCATGGCGGGAATATCTTGGAGTACTTGTTCATTGTGGAAATATCCGCGTTGCGAAAGAACTGGACCATTGAGGATCCTGTTTATTCGATCATTCAGGAATAGGCCACCATCGGCGCGTCGAAACCCTATCCTTATTGTTAGATTTCTCTTGGGATATTTAAACCCGTTTTTTGTGAATAGTGTCGATGTTATATATACCAGTTGGCTGCAGCGAAAGCGAGTCATAAAAGTTGGTCATCCCTTCCTCGATAACGATGACAGCCCGGACGTATTCAATGACGGGATGATACACGATCAGGACGTGGCGATGCAGCCATCAGAACTCGCGATCACACGGAACGAACAGACGCGAAATTTCCCGCGACTTGTGTCCAAAAACGACTGGGCATCAATATCACAATAAGATGACCGTAGTTTCTGTTCTTACACCGTGGCACGTGATAGCAAACGGACATGTCGCCGGGTTAAGATATGAAAATCGGTAGATCTGGTATTTAAGCTAGAATTAAGGGAGAAACAAGCTACGCGTTTTCTCCACAATCTAATATCAGTCTGATTGACAAGAAACAGGAGGAAATGGAGAGTGCCCGCATGGCGATATACCTCGGGTGCACGTGCCTAACTAGGGTATCGTCCGAAAAGGGTATTGGGCGCTACGAGGCACTACTACTACCTGTCTATCTGCTACAGATCTAATCCACAACTTCCATCTTCGGTACCACGGTAACCTGTACCTGGCCGATGCATCAGTGACCGCAATGTATGACTGTGCAAATGCAATGACGGACGGGAGTCAACGGATTCACTTGAACACGGCCAACTAATCATACGAGGCACATTTTCACATCTTGTGGAAAGACGATGATACGCGGGGGAT
Source organism: Butyriboletus appendiculatus (assembly GCA_038093555.1). Classification (NCBI taxonomy): domain Eukaryota; kingdom Fungi; phylum Basidiomycota; class Agaricomycetes; order Boletales; family Boletaceae; genus Butyriboletus; species Butyriboletus appendiculatus. Next base: position 121,252 of record JBBPSL010000002.1, read on the forward strand.
TGTCAAGGGTAAAGGCGACGACGATAGACAGAGTAGTACTAAAGTCCTGGAAGGTACAATCATACTCAATTATCACTCATGCGAATAAATCCACGTTCAACAGAACCCTCTTACCCACTGTGTAGGTCGGAAATTGTGATCCCACGGCGTAGCAAATTGCATTACACTATCAACCGGGTGTTCAGCAAAGGATGCCCGCTAATGTATAGTACACGCGGCGCCTGGCCTTCTTGATCATCAACTTTATCTCCACCCGACCATCCTTCTTGATCAATGGAAAACAGAACATTACCGTATCCAAAGGAACCAGAAGCATCCAACATAGCAGCAATATTCTTCCCCGCCGTATGTGACAACAGCACGAGTGCAACGTTGTGGAGCTCGCCCGCTGCTGCTACCTCCTCCGGGGTAGCCGAAGGGTTAATGCGTTTGTCGTCGGTGTTGCCAATAATGACCCCCGAGGCGCCTGCGTCCCGAGCAAAAATGAGCTTTTCTAGGAAGGGGCAGCCACCCCTCCATAAAAACACAGCATCACCACCAAAGTCTTGATCAAAGGGCTGACATCCGAGCGAGTTCCTGTCATCTCTTCGAATCCGAACCCCTTCAGCGCGCCCAAATATGAGCGATTTTGGGCTCCCTGTCCTGGTTATGTCTGCACCAAATGTAGCAGTCTGGGCGATTACATGAAATTCTGCATTCAATTCTACCATCCCGGGACGAGCTGGAAGCATGGGATCCATGGTGTCCAGAAATATCCGCAGACGGACGTCAGGTTGGATTGTCAATCCATCTTCTGGTAAGAGCAGTGCTGTGTCGTTGACATAGACTAACTGGCCAGTTCGAACAGAGTGTGGGCCGACTATTGCAGGGAACTGAGCACCAAGCCTGACAACGCAGACAAATCCACCCACGCTTAGTGATGTCATATCCCTTTCCATCGAGGCGACTGACGATGTGAACTCGTATTCCAGTGATGTTCTGGAGTAAAAATCCATCTGCCACAAGTTGTAGCTTCTGGTTTCCTGGATTTGGGTCCTCTGTAACTATGCGACCCCCCGGAGACATGATAAAGTCATACGCCTGTCACAACTTAAGATTTAGGTGTCAGGTAGCTCAGCAAGCAGGTCTCACAAATGGATCCACTTGAGGTAACGAACACCAGCCATCGGGGTACCAATGGTATTCGTCCAACGGCTGAGGTTTCAGTCCGATTAGCTCTCTTGCATAGTCAGCGTCGGGGCGCGAGCCCACTCCACGCGTGAGACCTTTCACGACACCATTTGGGACGAACCCTTGGAAAGGATGATATGCAGGGCACTGGAGATTTTCCTCCCTACGGAGCCTTCGACGTGCAGGTGACATAGGCTTGAGAGCATGCTTCGGAAGAGAAAGAATATGACCCTCTGTGCTCAACACATAATGGGAGTCGTCACTGTTCAGATGATTCTTTTCGTCGAAAAGAAGGTACAAATACTATGACGCAAGATCAAATCCATCCCGGTTGTCATTGATAAGAAAGGGAAATACCTTCAGGGTTTCTGAAAGCGCGAATGACTCCATCCTGTCGTCCCTTGCATTGGTGCGTAAGTCTTTGATTCCGGCAAGTCCACAGTCTACCTTCGTTCTAATAACGAGATCTTTCAGAACGCGCTCCCCAATATCAAGGTAGTAGGTGTCTCGGGTGGCCTAATTAACGCATCAGTAAAAGGTGATAGATCATTTCCGCCACTACTTACCCTGTAAAGATACCAGGTTGATTCGATAAATTCGGGGCGAAGGGGATATTGATGGGATGTCGCCTGCATCACATGTGCATCCCACACCTCGGGCAATCCTGAATATCGTCTCCATATGTTCCAGTCTATGCAAGGGTTAGGCTACGACCGAATACGAAGCCATGCAGGTACTCACAAATCAGGTGAGATTTGATGGCGTTAGGAACATCTCCACCAAGAACTTGCAAACCTGACCAGAAGGCGGAGAGTGAATCTATCGTTGTGTGGACCTGGTCTCCGGTATGTGGGTTGACAAGACGGTACTGAACACAGTCATTGGTGGGTAGCACAGGAAGATGGGTGACCGAAGCCTTACCCAATGACCGTCGAGAGAGCGGACATGTCGCATGACTGCGGCGTACCCTTCTTGCCAGACATCCAAAAACTCAACTTCCCCTATGGCATGAGAGTAAGGAAAGACGTTTATGCAGTAAGCGTTGCGGATAACACACCACTTAGAATGTACCATTTCAATGCGTATTCGTAGAAAGAGTCTATGCCAGCACCGATCCCCGTGATCTCTGGAGTTGTCCATAACTAGACTGGAAATAAGCACCAGTACAGGGAAAAAGGGGGGGAGGAGACGGTACCAACCCCGGTCCCAATGTTGATTGTGTTGGACACCAAACCAAGGTCTGATTTGCGGTTCCATAATGCAAAAAATGCTTTGTAAGCGACTTTCTCGAAGCGCTCATCCCCAGTGAGTCTACTCAGTGTACCAAATTCTAGTATCAAAGAACCTGCCCCAGCAGTACCTAGAGTCGAATGAGATATTGCTGCCGAAACATAGGAATGACCAACAGGTATCTAGAGACTCTCCCTTTTGAACGCCGTGCCGCAGATTAAGCTGGGGAGAGATAAGCTTCAGGGTTGACTGATACAAATGTCACTTTACTCTAGCATACGGAAGCCCAGTTGGCGTTGCAAATGCAGGCAACAGTCGCTGTCCAAGGTCGTGAGCCATGCCTAAAAGTTGTCCGCGGTACCATGGAAGATAAAACGGTTGTCCTGGCTCGCTGGCAAAAATATGTCCAGACAAAAGGCCACCGAGGACACGAATCGTGGTTTCAAATACTTGTGGTTTTGTGTTCACATCAAAAGAAACCCAGTCGATGACATTTTTGACCGCGTCTTGGAAACCTGGTGGATCGTCGAGTACAACTAGTGTATCCAATATATCAACGAGTGTCAGGGAGAAATTTCCGGCAACATCGTTGAGTGCTGTGTTCGCTCTGGTCTGTCGTCAGCGTTGTTCTATATATGACGAGACAACCATACGGGTTCTCCCAGTCCGGACCTCTCCCTGTACAGGAAAGTGGTGAGAGCTTGCGTCGGTCAATATCGTGTGACTGAAGCGTTATCGAAACCCAGTCACCTCATCAAGTGGGAAAGCTGTAAAATCTTTAGACGACGTCATGGACGAGCAATCACCAAAACGCACCGTTTGACATGTAATTATTAAAACCATGATACCATAGATCGCGAGTAGCATCTCTACATGGTGTTACACATGGGTCTCCGGACGAAATTGAGACATACCGGAGCGTTTGCTTCCGCTGATTTGACCATACAGTCGCTCCAGCGGTGAATGCTTGGGCAAGGATGGGGCCATCATAAACTGTTAGAAAATAGAGTGCGAGTGAGAGTGGCCATTGATTTGACCATTTCATGACGCGAAAGTGAGTGCAAGTCCGAGACGCGACTGCCTACTACAATTTCAAACGTGGCAGAGCTGGAGTGATCAACGTCACGTGTTCAATAACACTCCGCAGACGCCAAATCCTAGGCTTGTTCACAAACTCTCAGCATTATGAGTAAGATCGACGATGTCTCCAACAAACTCGGGAAGTATATGCTGAGAGGATGGGTATGACCCTTGCCATCCAGAGGAACCCCACTTATCAGTATCATCCCAGGTGCTCACAGACTGCCCATGTCCTGCTCCGTCTTGCAGAGGCGTGCCGCTATTGAGATCCCCGGAAGGCCAACAACCTGCCGTTCGCTACTGTGCAAACTGCGATGGGCCTCCAAATAGTGAGTATGTTATCTGTTATCACATTACTAGAGAAATCACCCTACGATAAAGCTCAATGGAATGAAGGAACGGAGTCTCAGTCGTCCTCAACCGTTCCTTCTACATCGCCTGGCTCACGGCCATCAACCCCGCCTACGGATCCCTCCAGTACTCTGAGTTCACCTACCTTTGCTCCTCCAGCCGAAACTGAGGACATGATCCGACGTCGCCAGCAATCAGACCAAGCGTCCACTGAAATTGGGAAGCGTTTACTAAAGGGGTGGGCCATGCTAGCAGAGGAGTGTCCTAATACCCGATGTTATGGAGTTCCGCTTGTCAGACCACCAAAGACAGGCATTGACAAGGATCCTCGCAAGGTCTGCAGTTATCTCGCACAGCTTTGCCATTGTGTATAACATCCCCTGACCAGGAATGCGTCATATGTGGGACCGTGTACATCACTGAGGACTCGGAAGGATGGCAACGTTTTGCTCCCGTATCGGCAGGAGTCTCTCCACCTGGACACGGGCCAAATGAGGGTTCACAGCACCCAGGAGCGTCTGGCAAAGGAACTGCTGTTTCCCGTAATAGCCCACACCCAATTCAGCTTCCCACTTTGGATCCTCCTCTTGAGACTCCCAAGGTAATTCTGTTGCAGTCATGGGGAGTTTTTTTTGACACTGCAACCAGTTGAACGTGGACCTTTCCTCCCGGGCGAGTTCTGAATTGCGAAGTACGCAGCTGGTAAATATTTATACGATCCTTTTCAAATGAAGTACTTATCATGGCGACAGGTCGCTGCTCTGCCGGCAGCAACCGTACCTCTTGATGCATCTGTTCAGGCGCTGGAGATGGCCCTCGGGTCGCTGTCCGAGAGACTTGCCATGACATGCGCTAGTCCAAGTCTCTTGGATCCTCCGAGTGTAGCAGCGACCGCGGAGGCGATTGGCAAAGTTGCTCATGCCCTTGGACAGGTGAAGCAACTTCAGCATCAAAGTTGCGCTTTGAGCGGCCTGACCTCCTGATGGGATACCGCCCGTTGGTGGCGTGATGCGGCCGGGTGGGTATGAAGTCAATCCTGCGCTGAGTATCTATTAAGTATAAAGATTCGGCATCAAACTCTAACTTAGACTGCGGTCGACGCGGTGGTCTGAGGGTTTTCGTGGTACCATGAGACTTTACGATAGTGGGGATATGGAAATCCATACGTTCGCGATTGTTAGTTAGAGTATGAGAACACGAGCGTCTGTCGATGCCCTCGTGTTTTAATCCTTACTTGGGGAACGCAAAGATGGCTGATCAAAAGTGCCAGCCATACGGCTGCCTCATGTCTGCCTGCCATAAATTCTTGAATCAGCGCCCGCTAACATACTTCAGCCTTCTCCTGCACCTCGAGGATGCCCTTCAACATGTTCAAGGCATTCTCTGGTTCTCGCAATCGTACCCATCGTGGTGAACCCACAATATATACTGATTATCCCCAGGGCTATCCGCCTGCGACAGACTTCCAACCAGAGCCTATAAATCGATCACAGCCGCAAGTCTTGAGAAGATCAAGCACAAAGGCAAGTCATGTTTAGCATCAAGTGCAGACTTTTCTTATCGACCCATCAGCTACAGAGAAGAGAACCCGTAAGCAGCCATGTTGATGCACGGCGTCTCTGAGCTTGCTTCTCATGTCTGTATGCGTAGCTTTTCACCCCGTTGCCGTCACGTACGCCGACCGACGCAGATGACTATAATGAAGGTTACATTCGAGTCGACAGTCCCGACGCAGTGATGGGAGGTGCCCTCAATGCGCGGCCTGTCAAAACACCCTCAGCTTTACCTTCTCTTGGACCAGCGATCGAGAGTCTTGTTTCGGAAACATTATCGGAACGCGAACATCGCGAACATGGGGGAAGGCTGCATGACATTCCAAGATTGTTGGATCGCCCCCCACCACTGCAGCGCGCTGGCTCGTTCCATGGTAGTCACGGGGGGCGGGTCAATCTTGATGAGCCTGTAGTCATGAGCCCTTCCCCAAGCAGGTCGTCTGCGTCTGGGAGTGATCACACTATTGAAGCTTTGCGTACTCCACCTTCGCATCCGAGTGAAAGAGTGGTTCGTGCAGAATTACCTATCGATGTGAATGATTTTAAGCAACTCCCCGCAGATCCCGCCACTTCCACGTAACTACTCTGGGGGTTACGTACCAGGTTTAAGATCCCCAACAGATATCTACGGCAACCACACCTACGAGGTAGTGCACGACGTTCGTCTGTACCTCGTTCCTATGAGATCGAAAGCTGAGGTCTTTGCAGGCCCATTCCCATTCCCACCACAATCCAGAAATCTATCTTGATAGATATGCTCGTGCCAGTGATTACGATAAAGATGCCCCCATATATTATATCATCCCAGGCGGAATGAATGTAATATTTCAAGATGAATACGGAAACGAAATAACTAGGTAAAGCTGATACTCTGACAACCCCCTGTATTATGACATCGGTTCTCTTTCAGAGTCGGGGACTTCAGCGGAAGGTCGCGACCATCACGCCCAGGTCCATTCGTGGTTCAGGATGAGCACGGGAGAGAATTATATAGGTGAGCGAGTTGTTTCACGCGCCATCAAGTTCTCAAATGTGTGGGCAGATATGATAGTCACGACGGAGGACCTCATCGAGGGTATAGTGAACCTCACGTCGTCCGAATCGATGCTTACCCTTCTTCCAGTCAGCACAGGTAAGATACCCTCACGCTATCTGATTAGTCTCTGAGAATGCTCTCAGACGTGATAGGAGTTACTCATCCCGTAGCTACCGCTCAGACCCATCGTATAGGCGGGGTCATGATTATCAGCCAGATCATGGAGAGTATCGCGATCACAGAGAAAGAGACTGGCGTGATCACCGAGATCACCGAGATCACCGGTACCGAAGTTACGCTGACTACCCAAACCACAGCGAATACAGAGATCACAGAAGTTACAGGGATCCCAGCACACACAGAGAATATGGAGGTTACAGAGAACATGGTGGACATAGAGAGCACGGAGACTATAAACTGCAAGGGAGGTCGGAGGTGCACACCCCGAGCAGAGTGTCTTCTCGAGCATCGCACAGGGCATACAGCCACTCGGGTCAAGTGCCTCTAGAGAGACCGCCTCAGCAGCACTCCAAGTAAGCTCCATGGACCTTCACCCCTGTGGTGCATGAACTAAAGACACTCAAAGCTCCAGCGACAGACGATCGGAGAGGGATTACGCAGCCTCACATGCCTCACATACCTCGATGCAGCATCAGGAAGACGAAGCTGACATCAACGATGGGTTACAGGCACTCCACATGTAAAGGTACCAATACATTTATGAGAACGTCTGTACATGATTGTATATTACCGTGCTCGTCTGGAAAATGTAATGTATTATACAACTCAATCATCGTAAACAAGGCGAGCGCCGGCTGGTGTAGGTCACTGGGAACTTTGTCAAAACTCTTTTCTAACGTGGCCGTTGGCGCAGTCCCTGACGGCCACCACTCTGTAACCGTTTCCCTGATCCTGTCGCTGACGCAATTTCTTCTCGGCTAAGCTTGAGGGTTCCTCCAACAAATTTCCCGACGCCCATTCCCAGACCTCGGGCTCGTTTCTTCCTCGGCGTGGAAGACGAGTTTGAGTCATAAAGTCGCTTGAGGGTTGGGTGATAGTTGCCTAAATCTTTAGCCTGCGACAAGATCAACAAAACGTTGAGTGTATCACTGCAACCAGTACCTCCTCAAGGGTTTTTTGCTTTTGCTCCATTTGTTTTCGAATCAAGCCATCTCGTACGCGCTTTGCCGCTTTATTGCGCTGCTCTTGACGAAACACGCCTTCACCCTTACCGAGCTTAGCCTCTCCTGCCAACTCTAAGACACGGCCGGCCAACGCCTTTCCTCTCTGCGCATGATTAAGATCGAGTTCCGGGTTAAGGGATCCTGAGAGTAGTTTGGTATGCACTAAACGATGGAGGAGGGCGTCGTTTTGGGTGTTCGTGCTTGTCAGGAAATCAGAACCTTTGGAGATACCTTACATGAACAAGGTAAAGGGGAAAGCGTACCGTTCGTCATCTGACTCTCCGTCGGATGTCTTTTCCTTGGATATGGGTTGCGTGGAAGATGATGCGATGTTGGACACTTTGGACGACTATAAAAAAAGTAAAGACGATATTCGCAACACTACAACCGGTGTACCATAAACGATTTCCTGAATTCCTTGGCCGAAAGGCTGGTCACTGGCTGTTTCCGTGTTGATTCTAGGAATACCGTGACATCTGGTGTGCGCGATGAACTTGACGCGAAATCATCATCTTGGTCAAAGCCTGTGGAATTCTCAGTTAAATGGAGACTTGGGTGATTAATTACGCATCACCATCGCGCTCACCATCTGAATCTGTCTCGGAAGTGCCTGTGTTGGCTGGCGAACCGAAGCCTGTCCATTCTTCCTCAGGCTCCGAACCATCCGAGTCGTTCGTTTCGTGTTTTGGTATGGCGGGAATGTCAAATGCACTCAGAAATTGTTGGCCGTGAGCATGTAGTATGCTGAGGAGTCTCTCCTGGTCGTTTTGTGTTGTCATAAGTAGCTGGGTAATAAGACAAGTTGCATATTGTCGTAAACAACATTGTTTAGCCAGCGGGGAATCTGACTGCGGCATCGCCTCACCGTTCACTCAGTTCCACTCATGTCAACGAACCGGAAGAACAAGCCTAAACCACCTACGGAACAGAAACCTCTTATAGAGATACCCGAAGATGAGAAATGGCGATTGATACGAGAAAGCGGCTTGCTTGAAAGGTTCAAAGACTCCGACCAAAGTCCCTTGACCTCCTCGTCCGCACCCACACGTCCCGCGACGGCTGGTCGAGAGGAACTTGATGATCCACCCTCACTCGCGGAAGAAATCTTGAATGCGTTCATGATCATAACGCCGCACACTTTCTTCCTCATCATGATGGACATGTGAGTACGCCGATGCATAACCAGTAGCCATACTTATATTAACAACGACGTGCACGTTTCAAGTCTGATCCGCCGCCAGTATGCGAAAGAACCGTCTTTCCATGATATCACAGACAGACTCGTAAATACATTCCCAAGTACGTTTCACAAGTCAGAACAATGGTACCGAACTCACAACCACCACAAGTCATGGCACTCTTCATGTTCTACAGTGCGTTGATTAGCTTAGACTTTACCCTTGGGCGAGCGTTTACATTAATGGATCAGCAATTCGACACAAGGACAATACAATAACACAGGTTGCACTCTTCTTACTTTCCCTCGGTGTTGGCCCACGCATGATATGGCTTGTTAACCGTGGATCCTGGCTGAAGAATATAGCCCAGGTAAGTCACATCCCCTTTGAAATTAGGAATTATTTCAGCTTATACGAGTGTATTACCAGTGCCCCCAGTTCGCCACGATTTGGTTGTATACAGTCATCCAACTCAGGCTCTCTTTGGCACTCCTCAGCCTTGCCCTAATAGGGGGTTGGATATGGTGGACAGGTATGAAGCTGTTGCTTTGACTATACTTAGATTTCACATACACTGGTTCGAGTAATACATGAACACCAAAAAAAAAACTACACAATGACACTGGGTGTGATGTATGCCATTGGTATGTCCATCCATATGGTCGAGTGAGAGGTCAAAGGCTCACATCACATGGAGCACAACAATGAGAGGTGCAGCGATATTATTCTTTGCTCGACGATACGCCCAGTTGGATATGACTTTGAGTCCGGAGGGCACCTTGTACGAGCATGTTTTTACTCAGCAGACATTGACCAAGACTCAGTCTCAACTATACCCTCGAACGTGGTGTAGTGCGAATGCATTATGAGTTGACATAGCCCCGCTGCAAAGTTAATCAAACGCCCTCTCCTTGATCAAGTTCGCCTGTGAGAAGCTCGATCTTAGCCTGTTCAGCTGTATCAGCGCATGAGCAATATGAAGGACTTTTCACAAACAGAATAGGTCGTATTACGGCCTTCAAGAACTTGGCGCAATACGCGTAACTGCCACTTCAAACGACGAGTCAGATTGCGATGAATTGCATTTCGATGAGTGTCAATGCGGTCAACAAAGACCCTGAAAACCCTGTCATCCCGTGCGAAGTAATAGAACTAAACGATGTGAATGTTGCGCGCTAAGACTGCTGCTGGGAAACTCACCGGTATCTGCTCGCCTTCGATAGTTTCAAGCGCCATCGACCAAGCACTTAGCAGCAGAAGATCGGCGGTAGCGTTTGCCACACTAATGAAATGCTCTTAGGACTAAATAGTTGCAGAAGATGAAATTCCACCCACTAATCCTCAAGTGAAGCTATTGCATCAGCCTTGCTCAGCTCCTTGGTCGCAAATTTTCGCACTGCAGCGGAAGCTGTACTGACAGGTTTGCCAGCTGTACCGGACCGCAACGCAAGCGAAACAGTCGACACCTGGGCTCGTACCCACTTGTCACCTTCACTCATGACTAAAGTCTGTAAAAAGGAAGCTATTAGGTCGCTCTGTGATTTGTGCAGGCCATAATCAATCGCAAGCTTGAGGTTTGTTCCTAACCCTAAGTAAGTAACTTGAAACGAGACGGCATGGATTATCCCTCATACTCAGGGCTTTCAAAATGACCCTAGTCTTCGGTAGTTGTACTTCGTTATCGTCAAGGTGATTTATCCAACGCGAGAAGGCGCCAAGAAGGATTATTGCTACGTCGCGGTGTGATTGACCGATCCGCATGGCGTGAAGAAGAGGAGTGGCATCACCAGTTTTGCGCAAAAGAAGCTACCCATTATTAGATAACTCATCTATTCCACAGGCTATAGGAACTGACCGGAAACGCTCTATCTCGAATTTCCATAAGAAACATGATATCTTTACGTTCAATGGCTCTAAAGATTTCAAAGGGCTGTTAAAGTTGTCGGTGGGGAATTTCAGGCCCATTGAAGATGAAACGCTCCTACCTGGGGCTCTTTCCATGTCTTGGTGGAACTAAACCCTGGTATGCTGATGCTCCAACTTGACGGTGTAGTGGACGATGTCGGAGATGCACTTGACGAGACACTATCCCGTCTCTCACGCGTTAAGCTATCCTCAGGCTCTTCAGCCGCCAGATGCGGCGGAGGACTAGAGGGCGGCGTAGGACTGCGGCGCAATTGCTGGAGGATAGCTTTAGGAGCAGCCTGGCTGGCCTCACGCTGCAAGAAAGCTTGAGAAATGTTGGTGATAGTGTGGACTGACAAGCAATCGTACGAACCCGTAGATGGGAGCCGCGCAACAAGACAGAACTCGGAGCCCAGTCGATGCCGTGGTACGGGCTTCGGCGACGGAGGCTCTGAGGTGAGCTGCTCTGCGAGCGAAAGTATCATCGGAGCATTGTTCACCATAGAGTCAATCAGACACGGATTGTAGGTCTTCCGCGAGGCCTTTATGTCCCGGCGTTAAAGTCCGTCATGGAGGTGGGAGACAAGCTGAGCCTCCCAATTTGAGGCGTTGCACTAGTTACGGTAATAGTACTGTAGTCACAGCAGCTGACTTCGCTCCTGTTTCGTTACTCTTGTCGTTCCCCGATGCTCAAGGTCTGGAAAGATAGTTCACGTCGACCACACCAAGTGCATCTTGGCTCCCGGCAAAATTGCGAACTGGAAGAATTCGGTGTTAACGATCCCATTGCTCTCCTTGAATCGTCTTCCGTCGGTCTCACCCCGGAAACCGATTCGATTGTCATGGTATCTCTGAAGCGCACAAGACAGTCGAGTAACCAAGATGATAGTGACACCCTTTCTGTCCAGTCTTCGAAGAAAGTGAAAACTTCCGCCCCGCATTCAGCGCACCAAAAGCATTCATCTAGTGCATTTACCTCCGCCTCCGCAGACGAGTTACTCGAGTTCGCAAAAACTCGCAATAGTAAGTTCGCAAGGAACGCCAAAAGCACCTTGTTGACGGTTCCCCAGCAATCGTTATATACAGTCGCCCAGATGGTATAGTGGCACTAATATAACCTTTCTTCCATTCCTGACATCATACGTAGATGTTACCGACCTAGCCTCCAAGTTTTTGATGTGGGTTGCTGAGAACCTGACTGCATCCTCCAACGGAGACTCTTCTCGCCGACAGACATCCGTTGTGGTGGTCCCGTAGGCTGTTTTCTCAAAAAATCATCTCAAGCTATGCTCATAACGTGGATTTAGAAACAACACACCTATTGATGGGCTTGCAACGAAGATAACCATCAAATCTTGCTTGAAAGTCGCTGCGTGCCACGGTCACGCAGACACTCCAGATTTATCCCTAAATCAGGTTGTTGTGTGCTCTGTTGATGCAAGTAGGCTGGCTCTTGTCCTCTTCACGACATTTACAGCATATCCACAGACATTGCTCGGTCATGTCACTCGAGGGATCTGGTCAATTTCACACTTTGTCGCTTTTGTGATCACCAGTGCTCATTCGAGTTTACGGGAGGGTCTGCCGTTGACTGATGTTTTGGCGTGGTTCTGCCGGAGTCCGAACATATTCGTGAGGCCCAGAATCCTCACATTCAGTTCACCGACGACTGGTGCTGATATCGAAAGAATGGAACGCATGCTCCTTGCCGAGACAGCTTACTCTGCCCCACAGCGACTTCATCCTTTACAAATCGTCGTCCAGTATGAGCCCACGTGCACGAAATCGCAAAGCAGGCTCACACAGGACATCTATCAACTGGATCCTAGTGGGAATATGTGCGAGTCCCTGTTGAGGGACGCACATTGCACATTGCAAGCGTTGGGTTCTTGCGCTAGTGACCTCGTCTGGCGTCGCGCATCGAAGGAGATCGGGAAGATTCCTGAACGTGATGATGACGATCTTGTAGAGAAGGGAGCAAGCGAGATCCGAAATCTCATTGAAAATTGGGATTTTTCAATGCCCAATACAAATCCCTCTTCTCGAGGTTTCAACGTCACCCCGAAATTTGCGCGTTTGGTCCAGGTTTTGAGGGCACATGGGAATTGTGGAGACGAGTTCCGTGGTATTCTTTTAGGTGAGCAAGTTCACCATCACACTCTTTCGCTTACCCTGCGTAGTACAGCAAGGCTGTGTTGCGACCATTATGGCTGACATGCTGCGTGTGATGACCGATGGCTTGGAATTCTTGCGTCCGTTCGCTGTGACCGGCAACCTCCCTGTGATCGATGTCCAGTGTCAGGTATAGATTATCCCTTCGCGATGGTTTTGATCGCTCAATTGTTGTATAGGCCGATATGCAACGGAGTTTCGAAACTGGGAAGTATAACCTTTTGATCTTGACAAAAACGCTGGAGGATTTGGATGTTCCTCCCGCTTTGCTTGTTATAAGGTTGGCTTCTGACCAAAACCTTCCGGGTAATGATATGCATCTGATCTTCTACAGATATGATGTGTTCGAGAGCCAGCTATCGTTTTCATATGCGTGCGCTCGCGCATGCCTGCCCTCCAGTCGGGTTGTTCACATGGTGGAGAACGGAAACGATATGCACCGTCAAGTGCTGACACAGTTCTCGGAAGGAGCATTCAGTGGATTGTGGATTCCCGTGATCATCCATAATGGAGGGGTTCCCATTCCATCATCACCCTTAGTAGAACATCGGCACCCTTTCCAGTTTGGTGACGAAGATGACATGAGCTCGTGGCCTTACATCGAAGACCCAGTAACAGGGAGGCGATTATACGAATATGATGCTCTCGAGGCCCTCTATCGCTTCGTTGCCGTCATGCAGAAACCCGACCTCTCTGGTGCACCATTATTGATTACCAGAGAAGTTTGTATTCCTCCAAGCCAGCAAGCGTGGGCCTGCACTGTGACGTTGCCAACTGGCTTGCCCATCGACCATGTAACCGGGCCTACTCGCTTAACACCTGCTCACGCTCGCCGATCAGCTGCATTCGAAGCCTGCGTACAACTATACGAGCATGGTACATTCCATAACAATCTATTCCCAGTGCCCCAACACCACCTCAAATCTGATGCAAGTGGTTCAGCAGCACTTGCCGCAGACAAAGTGTCCGGAAACCGTTGTTATCCTCGCAAGCGGTCACATTTCTGGTCAAATTCCATTCGTCTTCATAAACGTCGTTTATTCCCTTTCGTCGTCTACGTAGACCGACGGGGTGTAGATTACGCTCCAATCATGCTTTTGAGTCGTCAACCACTGCCACATATCCCTTCCTTTCGTCTCTTCTTCCCAGGAACGTCGGAGACCATACGAAACCTCCGCGCGCCGCCCCTCGAATTGGACGAACAACACTTGGAAACTCTTTACTTGTTTACGCTAAGGATTTGCCGAGCAATCTCCAACAAACCGCTCGTTTGCCCCTTGGAAAAGATAGCTTACATGTTTGCGCCACTCAAACTCCCTGAACAAGTGGATGCTCGATCCTTGGATCCAATTCACCTCGCGGATTACATATCATGGGATACCATCGAACTTTCCGGGAAGACATGGATGGTAAAATTCGATTTAGAGGAGCTCCATACATCCTCGGAGGGGGTGGATGACCTTGTCGTACAAGACCGGTTGGTCGAATTCACCAGGCGGTATTATGTCGCACGCCTCCGGCGGGACTTGACCCCTTTGAGCAAACCTGAAGACAGCCCAGTATGTGGAAAAGAATATTACTCTGGTTGTGGGCTCACACTTTCCTCGAGCGAGAGGCAGGATATGTGAACTTGATTGAATATTGCAAGGCTAGGCGGAAATGCTTCGAAGGCTTGTCAGATTACTCGCAGCCCCTCATAGAGGTGTTTGGAGTTGCCATGACTGGGAATCACCTCAACCCAAGCACCAGGGCTGCCGCCACAGAGTCAGTTAAAGCGGCCGTCAAATGTGCGTGTGATTCAGCCATGACAACTCATCGGGATGTTGACACTCTCCCAGATTTAATTCCGGAGCTCAGTGCCAAGTTTACTATTCCTGCAAGGTGACGAACTCAATCTTGCCAGTGTGCCGCCGCTCCCGAATACTGACGTTATTGAGCAGCACCTTCCGAACTGCGCTTCTTCTTCCTTCCATTATGAAACGGATAGAAGACTTCTTGATTGTTCACGAGCTCAATGCCAACTTATTCGGTTATTCAATCCATGAGAATCTCCTGTTGTCCGCCATCTCCGCACCTTCCGCAGGTTGTGAAGTTAATTATGAAAGACTGGAATTTTTTGGTTTGATATTAGTTGCATCACCCCTTCGCACCTTGGTTCACACCTGTTGCAGGCGATTCATTTCTGAAATATCTTGCGTCCGTCTACGTTTTTGTCACCAACCCAGCACAGCACGAGGGGGCCCTGCACGCCGCACGCCAACGGATCATCAGCAATAAAGTGTTGATGCAAAGCGCTGATCAGATCGGTTTGCCTCAGTATATCCAGAGTAAACCATTTAGCCACAAGTTGTGGTATCCGCCGAATTTCACCGTTGATCCTCTATCCCTGTCGCCTATTGCAGACCCTGTGGGTAGCGGAGATGAAATCAGTGTCACGGCGGATGTCTTGCAATGCAAACAAGACTCAGCTAGCCAAGAGGAAGACACGAATGCGAGTAATGTGCTCAAGAAGAAGAAGAAGAAATTACGCGACGAGAATGTGACTCAATGGCTAGGTGACAAGGTACCCGAGGAATACTTTGACTGGGTAAGAGGTGCTGACGACATTGTTTCCGAAGACCATTGCGGATGTCACAGAGGCCATCATTGGAGCGGCGTATATGTCTGGGGGACAGGATAACGCATTCCAGGCTGCAAAGGCATTGCAAGTGCCAATCCCTCTCATCCATCAATGGCAGGATTTCCACCGAAATACACCTGCAATCCCTTCCACACTCAGTAGGCCGCTTCGTCAGGGTACGATCGAAGCTGTCGAGGCAATAGTCGGGCACCGCTTCCGCCTCCCTCATTTCCTCGCCCAAGCATTAGTGAATAGTTTCAGTTCTGAGGACACTTTTCGCATGCATGCTAATACGGAAATCCCAGACTCATACATCGGTAGAGGGTTACGATGCTACTTGCTGTGAGAGATTGGAATTCCTTGGAGACGCTATCCTTGATTTCCGTGTGTCTCCCCTTTCTGGTGAAGTCTTGGCGTCGAACTGACATGGCTAGTGACGGTACGATACATATTCAGTCGTGAGGACCACCTGTCACCGGGCGCGATGACAATGTTAAAGGTAGGCTCCGCTTGCCAACACTGTTTAATCTTTCAACTTATGGCACTCAAGGGAGCAATGGTTTCTAATGCAGCTCTCGCTGCTTTGTGTGTGTCGTGCGGGTTATACAAACATCTTCATTTCGATTCTTATGCTCTGGCAACTACATTCGAGACTTATGCTCAAAAAGTGGAAGCAAATCGACTAGAAGCAGAGGCGACCGCCAAGGACAGCCTGCCTAGGCAGCATTGGCTGCAAGTTGAGCCTCCCAAAGTAGTCGAGCAGATCATGGGTAGAGGGCAGCACGCTGATACGCAATTATTAGGCACTCTCGGACATCGTGGAGTCCATCATTGGAGCCCTTTACGTGTCAGACGGGTTCACGTTAGATGGAGCAGAGAAATTTTTCAAGACAGTGCTCAAGCCATTCTACGACCGATACATCACATTGAAAACGTTGTCTCACCATCCCACGAAGATTCTTTTCGAGCTGTTGCAGTCACATGGATGTCAACAATTCGAGCTAGTGAAGGAGCGAGATGATTTGACGCAAGAAACACGTTGTGATTGTAAGCTATTCCCCCCTATAATAATCACTGCGTTTACGTTTCCAACACGCAGGTATCATTCATCAAATTACCTTGGCCAGTGGGATGGGTGGAACAGCGCAGGCTGCGGGGCGTGCGGCGTCTGTGCTCGCACTGGATGCGTTGCAGTGTAACCCTGAGTTCTTATCGAGAACGTGCGATTGTCGGGAAAGCCGACGGTCAAACAAAGGGGCTCAAGCACGTATTAAGAGGATACTCGTGGAGGAGATAGAGGATGAAAACGCAGTGTGAACGAATATATTCGGTTTCTGGCTGCGTAGCACACTTGTACATCAGAATGAAGTTGGGGTGAAAGAAGACTGATGCAAATGTCTATTGCATACATAGGAAGGGTGCAACTATGTGCCAGCCTTCTTTCTACATAGTGCATCCGTGAGTATGAGTGAATGAGGGAAGTGAGAGGCTTACAGCTGGAATGTCGCGGCAGCAAAAGGAATGCTGAAGCCTGAAAGGAGGAAGAGGGAAAGCTTGATGGCAAAAGCTGCGCGTTTTTTTCCCGGGAACGCAAAGGGTAAATGCTGAGGTTGAGAATAAGCCAATGAGAGAGACATTTAGGAAGTTGGAAGGAAAGCATACATGATATTCGCCATGGCCGTGGGCATAACGTACGGGGGAGGTAACACGCAGGCGGGTGATCTGGGAACGGAGACTGAGCGGTGCACGCGCGAGCATCGTGGTGGTGGTGAAGGAGAGAGCCGGAGGACAAGCGACGCCGACGTTTTCGATGACTGTGAGAAAACTTGGGTGGTTTGACGAGTACACGTCCTGCAACTACCCTGCTGACTGACCATGCCCGTTCACTTGCGGTAGATGCTCGTACTCATTGACCAGCTCGACTTTCATAGCAAAAAACGTCCGAATTGAATCCATATCATGATTCATGGGCTACTTAGGAGGCTGGCGGAGCTGTGGCGCTGCTAGATAACGAGCCATTTATAAACACCCCAGGGCCATGGCCGTTATCGAAGCCGCAGGCGTTCGATCCACTTCCTGCTTGAACCATGGCTCACGTCGTGAAAATCGCCATCTCCGCTACACAACGCGAGCTCGAGGTACCGACAGGTCTCTTCATCAACAACGAGTTTGTTCCTTCTGCAGACTCCAAGGAGCTTATCCAGTGCGCATATCATCGTTCATCCCTATCTTTCCTGCGCTCAAGATAACGACAGTGCGATCAATCCGGCGACCGAGGAGGTGATTTGCTCTGTCGTCGCAGGTATACTCTCCGTCCATTAGCCAGGAACATCCTGCTCTGACCTCATTCCCCCTGTGTGACTAAACTCGAAAGGTTCTGAGAAAGACATCGACATCGCTGTCGCGGCCGCTCGCAACGCTTTCAACACTACCTGGGGAAAAAATGTCACGGGTTTTGAGCGGTCTCGCTTGCTGAACAAGCTCGCTGACCTCGTCGAAAGAGACCAACAAATCCTCGCAGAAATCGAGAGTCTAAACAACGGGAAACCGGTCAAGATAGCCAGGTAATGGGGCAGGCTTCACCAAACTAGTGAAACCCTCTGACATCTTTTGGCAGGGACTTCGATATCGGTGATACTATTCAGTGCCTGCGCTATTATGCCGGATGGGCAGACAAAATTGTTGGGCAGGTGATCCTCGCACGTACACTCTGACCTCCATTCCATCTCATTGTTTCCGCGCACATTAGACGATAGAGGTCGACAATAAGAAGAAGCTTGCATTCACCAGACACGACCCGATTGGTGTTTGTGGACAAATGTAAGCAGAGACCCACCCCCTACATTCGACTCTGATTGAGCCGCACAGCATCCCTTGGAACTACCCAATCAATATGTGGTAGGCCCATCCGCGCATTGCACGGCAGTGGCATCATTATCCAATTCATACTAGGGCCTGGAAAGTAGCACCCGCGCTTGCATGTGGATGCACAATCGTCATGAAGCCTTCTGAATTAACTCCGCTCACAGCACTCTTGTTGTCCAAGCTCATTGCCGAGGCTGGGTGAGGGCGCTTTTCAGAAACCTTGTTCCCGTTATGTAAATCATACGTTTTCACGGACAGGTTCCCGCCTGGCGTGGTAAACACAATCCCCTCTCTAGGTCCCGTTGGTGGTGCAGCGCTTTCGGCACACAGGGATGTGGACAAAGTGGCGTTCACTGGATCTACTGCGACCGGTCGGAAGATTATGGAAGCTGCTGCAAAGAGTAATTTGAAGAAGGTTCGTCTACATGCCACTCCCGCGAGGCAGTGCATTAAAAGTATGTAAAATAGGTATCGCTGGAGCTCGGCGGGAAGTCACCGCAACTTATCTTCGAGTCCGCGGACCTCGACCAAGCAGCCAATTGGGCGTGTCTAGGCATTCTTTACAACACCGGCCAGGACTGCACTGCTGGGTCTCGTTTGTACGTGCAGGAATCCATTTATGACAAGTTTGTCGCCTTGCTGGTGCGAAAAGCCAAGGAACTCGTGATCGGAGATGGCTTTGACGAAAGCAGTGGAGGTGGCCCCGTTGTCAGTTCATCGCGCCTGGGTTGGACATCTGAGGCTGATAACTTTCCACAGGTCTCTAAGGCTCAATACGACAAAGTCTGGGGATACATCGAAAATGGTAAGGCTCAGGGTGCGAAGCTGGCCCTTGGCGGCCAGAAACGCCCGGGCAAAGGGTTTTTCGTGGATCCGACTAGTAAGGATTGTCTCTCCCAAGTTCTTTGAGTCCCTAGAGATGAAAATTACTGCACAGTATTCACGGACATCAAACAAGACATGAAGATAGTGAGATCTACATGATGCATTCGGAGAATTCTGCTGATATGCGATGTAGGTCCGGGATGAGGTACTTGGTAGGGTATTGCAGGTTGATACAGCCTGTTGAAACGTTTTTTAGATTTTCGGCCCTGTGCTCTCGGTCGGCAAGTTCAAGACAGAGGAAGAAGCGATAACCCTAGCAAACGACACTAGTTATGGTCTTGGCGCTGGGCTGCACTCGAGTGAGTCCAATATGCAGAAGGCGTACGTTGCACAGGCCTGACCACGAGTGCTTGTAGATGATGCCAACCAGTGTATGCGAGTCTCATCTGCCCTGGAAGCTGGAACGGTGCGCAAGGTTGCCTTGTCAATTTGTGCCGAACCCTCATGTTCCACTCCAGGTCTGGGTTAACCAGTATAATTTGCTGAACAACAACGTCCCCTTTGGCGGGAAGAAACAGAGCGGAATAGGTATGCTGTGCTAGATGTCCATGAACGATTGAACCGATACTTTGAAGGTCGCGAACTTGGCAGTTACGCCCTCGAGGAGTACACGTCCGTCAAGGCCGTGCACTGGAACTTTGGAGAGCAGCTCGACTGGCCATTGTAAGAAATGGTTCGAGGAGTGGTTTGTATCAAATTAGGCTTCTTTGGTGGTGCCTGCTCATCAGCCGCGGTGTACTCTATTACTCTATGGAAAGTGTAAGTTAGCGAACAGGGAAGGGGCCAAATGAAATTCGTTCCGACTCGTGTGTGTGTGCATGGCAGCACAACACGATGCACACGACATACTTAGAGTGCGCACAGGAATGAACCTTGTCTGTCCTGATGACCGAAATTACAGAAGTGTGGCAAACGTGTGCATGAGCAACATAACATGCGTGTACGTGTAAAACAGTTAATGGTCAAGCTTTACGTAAGCGCAAGATAGGTGCCGGCGACACAGGAGAAAACCATATGCATGATCACTGAAACACTGGATTCAAGGGGTCGTACGGGCCATCTTGATTCATCGCAGGCTGTGCGCTCTCATGGTAGTTGGCGTGGCTGACGACAGGCGTTAGAGAGTGAAGATGGCCCAGGAGCATAGATCCTTACGATTGGAAGGTCACGCCAGTGTCTGTAGGGTACTCCCCCTGTGGAGCCTCCGTGGTAATAACGTCGGGCGGATAGTAATGCCCTTGACAGAAATATGGATACGGAAAGTTCGGAGAGACAGCAGAATCGCCAGGGTTTACGTCCCACGACTCAGGGGCGGACTCTGTGGGAGCCAATGCCGGTAGACCTTGCTGGGCGACGGGCGTAGTCTCGTCGGGCACGAACAGGCCGAGACTGCATTCCGTGTTTCGTTTCGCGCACCGGTCGCAACGCGGGGGATTTTCGTTGACGGCGCACTACAGAAAGTAGGGGTTGAGTACGGGGTTGGCCAAGGGGGGGAGAACGGTAGTCACCTTTTTGTGACTTCTGCGACAAGAGGTGCAGGCCTCTCTTGCTCTCTCTGAAGCGACGTTCATGGTTGTTGGGTTTGATGTAGAGGGAAAGCAGCCGAGAGCTTAAATACACTGGCAATAAATGAAACAAACAGACGTACGCTCATGGACTAGTGCATGGATCGGGAAGTCATTGTACAGTGATCGGTGAACGAGAGCCACCGGCCATGGTTCGGTGAAACAAACCTTTCAGAGATTCACCGCATGCTAACGCTCGAAAAGTATAATCATTGGCGCCGAGTCCGACGAGATTGGCATGAATGAACGATCAGCGCTCGGTTGGTGGACATCACGATGTGCACGTTGCATGCCAATCCACGCTGGACGTCCGAGAGAATAGGTGATGTTCAGCTCCTATCTGCGCTGGAGGTAGGGTATCGGAGACACGAAACATCCGGTTTGGTGTGGAAATTGTGGCGACTGCGAAGACCGCGTTCTCGTCCAGATGCAATGTGATCGACTCTGGTGAGTTCGTGTTTCCCTTGAGCTTGGATGGTGATCGCGGCCTCGACGGGTTACCCGGAATAGGAAATTTTGAGAGGCCTCACCAATTGGGTGTGTCGCGCGCTGATCAAGTTCCTTTTTTCGCTCAAATACACTCCACACTAGCTCACTACGCAACCATTCGATTGTTCCATGTATACTGTCCACGACACCTGGGCACCTATAACTCCACAAGACCGATCTGAACGCCTCCTAATAAATAGAAAACAACTACAGAACAGGAATCAGAGTCTGAACGAGAAGGAGAATAGTTTAAAGTCCATAGAGTGCAAAAACTAGGGGAAAAAAGCATATCCATATCGTGAACTAGAATTCATCTGAGCGGGAATAATCTTCTTCATCGGCAAACGCGCCCTCGTTGTCGGGCTGGGATTCCTCCAGGGTATATCTATTGGATGGCGTGAGACTTGAAATTAGAAGCTCAGTAAAAACCAAACCCCAAGTCTGGTACACCGTCGCTGGCGCCTTGGATAGTATAATCGGCCATATATGTATTTCCAGGTCTGAGAACACCCATGGCATGATGAACAAAGGGCTATCAAATAGACCGAAATGACTGACCTGATCTGTCCGTAGTAGTCCTGAGTATAGTAAATGGACTCTAGGTTCGCAGAACCTTGAGCAACGTTCGGGCTGGAGGTGTTCGTGAGGAGGGAGAAGGGGCAAAAGTAGAGGCGCCTCACAAGCTCTGCGGATAACCTCCCATGCTTGGTACAGGAGGGAAAAAGTTTTGCGTCTGTAGCCTGAGATTTTTTTTAAACCTCCAAGCAGCGAGACTTTGTGAATGGATGCACGTACTGGGTCTGTCCCGGCGAAAGGACGGTGGAGCTTGAGCCTGAACCTTGCTGCTCGTCCGGGCGCATCATGAATGTGGGCCACTCTTTCATCGGAACTTGAACCGACTCAGACTGCTGTCGCGCATGTTGAACGTTGGTCTCGGGGCTCTGCGTCAGTTCCTCCGTGGCGCCACCGCCAGAACGCGGTGTGGTACGGTTTCGAACCGGTCCCAAGCCCTGGGCACCGGACCCTGAACTCGGGCTCTGGGGGTGAGCTGCTTGAGGTATATTACAGTTCAGTCCCTGCGAAACACAACGACGGCACGGCCGATCAATTGTGCCATACGCAGAAGGGTCGCACTAGTGACGACGCCTGAGCACGGCTAACAGTTGTATGCGAGCAGGCACACTTACACGCTGCTTCGTTATCCTGCAGAAGTGGCATGCTCTCCCGATACGTGGCCTTCTCTGGGCTGGCTCATGACTACGACTCGAAGAACGTTTAGGAGGCATAGGGAAGACGAGATGATGATGATGATGGGGAGAGCAGCGCAGATGCCCTTCTTTAAATATCGGCCAAACGTCCCCCTACGCATTCGTGCTTGCAAGGTGCACTAATCCTTTCGTGTCTGGTCGCGCATGATGAAGAATAATCTCAATTACAGCATCTGAAATTCGCCGATTAATCTTGTGCGTTCCGTCGGGATGACCAGAACGAGGATAAAGACCTGGCTTGAACTTGTCCTGTGCAACCTCACTGAATGCAGTAGATGAGAATTAATTAAAAGGCGCTCAGTACTGAGCGGAAACCTCATGATAACGAGAAGGCGTGAATGAAAGCAGCGGATGATGGCTGGCGGATCAGGGGTGGGTGACATGGCAGAAATATTGAGTTGATGGGCTGAATTTCCTATTTCATGATCAGCGCCGGGTAATGCAAGGCTGGGGAACATTTTTTCAACCATCATTAGCATGTTATCCGTAACCGAAGTCAAATTTAGAGCTGTGATGCATCAATCTCTGGGAAACGAGCAGAGTTCTTGTCACAAGCAGTGAACGTGGAAAGCAAACATGCTTAGCAAAGAGTGCAACGGGGCAAAGCGATTCAGAGTAAAACGCACGTAAGATACAGTACATGTCAAAGAGCCAAATAATCCTTCACTTCTTCTTCGGTTAGTTTACGGAAAGTAGGTCGCGGGCGCCCGGTTTCCCCCCCTTCCTTTCCTGCATCGAGTTCTTCTACTGTCGGTACTGTGACCACGCCGATCTCGATGGTCTTCTCTGTCATCTGCCCCTCAAACCCCTCCTTGAGGGTTAACAGGGCTGTGTGAATCGCGTCCTCCAGGCTAATGTCATCGTTGTATCTTTTTTTACGTTAAAGGGGCATCAGTTGCATGTGTGATGAATCAACATGCACGAAACTTACCGCTTCTCCAAGAAAGTCTTTGCATTTACCATATTCTTACCTATTGCACTAGCCTTCCAAGCCCAAAACGATCCTGATGGGTCAACTTGATAGAGACAAGGCCCGCGATGAATATCGTATCCCGCGACCAATAACGACACGCCGAACGGACGCACACCGCTAATGAAAAAAATGTGGAGACTTCAGCAAGCGAGTCACGTGTAACAATCCGACCCTACCCGGACTGTGTGGCTTCCTGCATGACGGTCGCAATCTCTTGAGTCAAAACTTTCGTGGGTGGGTACTCGCCATACACTTTCCAGTATGCCTGGGCACTTTTGCGTGCACGAGCGATGAGGACGCGGAAATCGGGGCCCATGCCGGAATACACAACGCCAATGTTGGGGCAAACCACTGCCACCTTCTCGATCATGGAATCGTCTATCAGTACGGAGGAGGACTTCTTCTCAGTGGCAATGACGATGCCATTCGACGCTGCAGAGAATGAAGATCCGATGTACGGACATTAGTATGATGATACCTTTAATCCCGAGACTTGTGGTCCCCTGTGAAACGGCGGCCAAAGCATGTTCAATCTGCACAAGCTTTCCGCTCGGCGAGAAGACGGTCAGGGAGTAACTAACGGGCGAGATCTGAGACCTGAAGACAGGTTTACGTGTGGAATCTATACCTGTAGGCGCCGCCGTCTGCACTAGCCATTGCGAGGGTTGAGGAGGAAGAATTAAAAGCGACAGTTCTGAGGAGCTATTACCTCCGAAAGAGTCACGCTGTACGCGCGTCGGGCACACGCGTCTTTATTTGTGCATTATTTATGCATTGCATCAAACGTGTACAAATATCGCTCTACCGACTTTCAAAGACGTTATGTGGTAACTTATCTTCCTACATTCACACCACCAGAGGCGTCGTCCTCAAGTAAGGTTGCTGGGAATACACCGCTCAGCGCGCAGCCCCACAGAGGTGTCATAGATTTACCTTGTGGAAAGTCACGTCGGGGAACAGCTTCTTGGCTTCCTCGTTGTCGACGGCCGGGTGCACAATCACGTCGTCGCCCGTCTTCCAGTTCACGGGCGTCGTCACCCTGTACTTGTCGCCGAGTTGCAGGGCTAGAGGGATTCGTTAGACTCGAGCAAGTTCGCGAATCTCGTTGTCTCACAGTCCACCACACTATACGGAGTTAGCGCGCAGCTCAGACGGAGGAAAAATGGGGTGCTAACCGAAGGACCTCATCAAAGTTCCTGCCCGTGGAGGCGGGATAGGAAATCGTCAGGCGGATAACTTTCTTGGGGTCGATGACAAAGACGGTCCGGATCTGTTGGACAATAAGGCATAAATTGTGCCAGGAGGGTGATCACACTCGCCGTGAAGGGAAGACCCTTGTTGTCACGGTTCGTAGCATCCTGCTCGTCAAGCATGTCGTACAGCGTAGAGATCTTCCTGTCCGCGTCGGCTATCTGGGGCACGGCCGTGAGCGCACAGAAGATACGGAATGGATCGGGGTTACAATTGGGAACCGGACAGTGGTAGGGCCAAACTTGGAGCCGAACTCGTTGATATCATCGACCCACTTGTGATGATCTTCGAGACTGTTGGCAGAAATACCGATGACCTTGACGTTGCGCTTGGCAAAGTCGTCTGCACGACGGGCGACCTCGCCGAGCTCAGTGGTGCAGACAGGGGTAAAGTCTCCGGGATGAGAGAAGAGGATGACCTGGGGGTAAGGTGAGACAAGGATGCGCGAGTATGGACGACCATGATACCCAAGAATCGCCGATCCAATCATGAAAGTTGATTGGGCCAGTCGTAGACTGGGCCTGGAAGTCGGGGGCGATGTTGCCAAGACGGAGGGAAGGCATGATGTTGATATGATACGATATTAAACGATGGGGACGAGGATGACCCCTTTTTATAATCAGAACTTTGAACAATGGCGTGCTTTCTCACGAATTTATTGCCATAGTCGCGTAATTCTAGTAATACGCAACCGCATGCAAAATACTGTGTGGATGTCGTTCTTGTTGTACCTCAAGAATCCGGTCGATATCCTCATCAATGTCCTGCGTCGTCTCGATCTACACCAGATCAGCACATGATCCATGTCCATTAGTCAAACTTACCGCCGCAGCAAGGTCCAGCATCGCCTTCCCAGCAATAAGCGCTTCCTCATGGTTATCCTTGATTTCTATATTAATTACATGTACGGGCTTGTTGAATTCGCCGCCCCGACCAAGGAGATCTATGCCGTTCCATCAGGTTCATAAAACTACCTCATGTGACGGGCTGACCCACCATCACATACAGCGTCGAAACAGCGCTCCTCGCATGTGATCACCACATCAGCAATCGTTCTGCTATCTTGCCACCGTTCTGGAGCGAGTTTGATCCGCCGATTACGATCAAGCATCTGCAGCAGCCCATTTGCGGTATACCTTGCGCCCATAAGTCCAAATTCGAAACGCTCGCCCAGCCTCGACTTACAAACGCGGGTCTTTCGATTGGAGTTCTTCATATATCGTGTTGTAAGGCGTCCCAAATGGATAAATATTTGGTTTGTCTATCGACGGTCCAGGAAGGCGAACAGCGGAGCCTGTGCCGTACGAGATGACCTTGTAACCTGCTTTTCTGGGGTTTGGTCAGATATCTACCCTTTCTGTCCGGGGCCATTGAATTACTTACTGAAGGACGTGGTGCCCCTCCATTGAGCGATTCTGGACGGCGTCAGACTGCTCGCGCTCGTGGTAGTATCACCAATCGTTACCTGGTTACTGGCACAAACAACGCAGAAAAGGGGTCGCGACTTGTATATAGAAACAGAAGATACTTCAAGCGCAGGCCCATTGGAACTGGCATTTGGTGACGTTTGGTATTGTACTTGCTGAGGGGCTGCATGCGAATCGGATGGTGGCCAAGGCTGCTGTTGTGGGGCTGGCGGGACAGGTGACCCCGATGGAACTCTCTGCAGACGGGGATCGGCGCGTGCAAGGCGGGGGTCACGCGCTCGGCGGGGGTCCATGGAACTCTGCGGAAAGTGAGGTATGTGAGTATGGTTCGAAACGACGCGACGCAAAAGGGCCAATATCAGCAGTATCTAGAACATTTGTAGTCTCCAGCTCAACCCAGCAAACGAAGATGCGGGTCGATGAAGCTTCCACTCTGAATCATCAGGCAGGACTAGGCAGTGAAATGGTACTTACAAGGGAGTGAGAGCGAAGGAGCAGCGTTTCCTATGTGACACCAGGTCACGACCTAGTCTCACTCTCGTTTTACTACTACGGTGTATGTTTTGGCTGCAGAACTCTCTCCTTGGATACTCAGAGTTAAACAGGCTACCGCTCATCGCCCAAAGCATGTCTTCCCACCGTCACCCTTCAGAGATGACATCCGCATGATTG
Source organism: Butyriboletus appendiculatus (assembly GCA_038093555.1). Taxonomy (NCBI): domain Eukaryota; kingdom Fungi; phylum Basidiomycota; class Agaricomycetes; order Boletales; family Boletaceae; genus Butyriboletus; species Butyriboletus appendiculatus. The sequence goes on from JBBPSL010000002.1 coordinate 148,126, forward strand.
GGTGTGCAATAGCCCACGACGAGCAAGTCATCGCTACCTTGAATTCTGAAATTAACACAATCATGGCACAGCTGGAGCAGGTCCGTCTTCGCAAGATGAAGTATCAGGAAAATATTCGGCAGTGTCGGTCATTGATCACACTTGCCCGACGCATCCCGCCCGAAGTTCTCGCCAACGTCTTTGCACTGTGCGCCGAAAGTGGTTGGACCCCTTGTCGCATCACATGTATGCTCCGCTTGGAGGAAAGCGGCAGATTACCCGCACGTCTGGTCCTGGATCTACATCGACTGTGGTCTCGGTAATCCTTTGGCTAAAACGAAATTGTGGCTTTCCAGAGCACAACAGTCACCACTCTATATCACCCTTGATGTTGCCCCCAACGCACTGTCCGTGGAAGAAATCCTTTTTGTCCTCTTCGAACGTTCCACGCAGTGGAGGAGCGCCACTATCCGGACCCATGACTCCGTCCAGCTAAACCGCATTTTGTCACTAATGCATCACTCATTCCCGCAACTGCGCAGGCTGGACTGCGTAACCCACTGGGACAGCCCTATGGCAGACCTTGTTGACTTTTCTGCTGTCCACAATGCACCCTTGTTACATCAGCTCGACATTGTGCAGCCTAATTTACCTCGGTGGAGCATCCCTTTCCAATTGACAAACCTGCGCCTCTTTCTTTCAACACCTAGAATTTTTCCAAACCCGGTCACTGCCTCAAGATGGACAAGCATGCTCGCTAATCTGCTTGGCTTGAAACATCTCACGCTGGAACTCTCTGTCGAGTCGGAATACCAATACGAGCTCGACACCACGCAAGTGGTGGAGCTTCCGCAGCTCGAATCCTTGGCACTTATAATATCTCGTGAACTACTCGGGGTGTTTGATAACATGCGAGCTCCAGCGCTCCGAAAACTTCTCCTCCGCTGTTCTCCAGGACATGAGCGTGTCTCATCCGGTCCACTCGTTCGCCGTATCCTGGAGTCGTCGCCTTGCATAGAATTGTTAGAATTACACGATGTAGACTTACCTCGGGAGGAGTTGGTGCAATGCTTCACGTTATTACCTCGACTGGAAGAACTCCGTTTGCACGACAGCGACATATCAGACGATGAACTACAGCCTCTGTACGGTCCTGCGGGTCTATGCCCGAGTCTCGTACGGTTGGATGTACGCTGGTGTGTACATCTGACTGGTTCGGCGCTGGTTCAGCTGGTCAAGAGCCGCGTTCGAATCGACGAAGAAACGGGCAAATCATCAGGGCCAGTACTCGAACAGGCCAAGGAGTTGGAAGAGGTAGCCGCTATAAATTGTCTACACGTGAAGGAGCGGGACGTTCTCGATCTCGCGGAATTCACAACCTGCAGGCTTATGCTGAGAGCGGTGGATGACTTTTGCCGTGAGTCAGAGTCCAGCTTGGTCGTCATCTCCAGTGACAGATGGTTGATTCAGGGAACAAAGGCTGCTGCGCCAACGAGAGGTACAGACAACGCATGCGCCTTCGTCACAACATTACGTTCAGCGAGAGAAACCCAGTTCTCGCTAGGATCATTCTTTGAGTTAAGGGGGATGTTGTAAATTTTATTCCATATACCAAAGCACGTAAACATGTCGGTCGCAAACTATGGCAGACGGTGGTGAGAGGGACACCGCATACCTCAAACAAGGACTACAATCCATCTTCCGCCCAGGAGATAATCATTGCCCTACCATGTGTAGTACGGACGATGTTTTCAGCTCTTGGCGGGTTGGTTGAATCCAAGTCATTTCCACGTTTGACTGTGGCACGCGGTCCGACCCGATGACCTAATCCAGCATCCTCTCCTTGTTCCACCGACGCTATGGGACACACCGACCGCACTGCAGACTTCCGGCAAGTCATAAAGTTAAACCAGGGCTTATTCCCTCCCGCAAAACGACGAAAACTAGCGACCGAGGTTGACCCTCGTGATACCTTTGGCAAACGATATGTGGAGGAGGCCTACATCATCGTGCGCCCACTGTCCCGAGTGCCTAACCCACGACTGACACGTTTTTCCCAGCTGAACCATATAAACGCTCTAACGCGGGTGTTGAGCAACCTTCGGCGGCCTTACCTCAGCGTCGATTCTAACTCGAGTCCGCTCGTGCGCCAAGGCTCTCGAAATCTTGACCTGAACGACTCGCAGCAGTTGTGGTCAGAAATAAAACATCTCTCCAACGAGGAAAGGGACCAGATTGATCTCCAGGCCCGACTCGTACTCACCCGCTGCGCGGACCGTGTGAAGGAGATGGAGGCGCTCGAAAAACGTGCGTTCCCGTTTTGTTTCACTGCTGGAACGACCCTTCGAACCTCTACACCTGATTAGGGCGTGTAGAGCTGACTGCACGCAGCATGAACCCACTCGCACGATTTCTCCCAGCGAGACTGGTGCAAGGTGATTCAGCTACGCTCCCAGAGTATCTGGCCGCTCATCATGCGAGCATAACGTGGTACCTTGGTCGGCGTTTGACGGAGGCAAGCCAGCACCAAAAGGAATTACAGGAGGAGCGCGTAAAACGGCAGCTAGAGCGGACGCGTACGCTTGGTTCCAACGCTGCTCGCGAGGTTATGACAATGACCTCGAAGGATGCCGCGCACGGAAGGCAACAGCCAGCCAGTGACAGCTGGCTTGGTGGTGCTTCCTCTGCGCTTGTGTCCGGCATTGCTGCCACAATTGGTTCCGCTTCTGGTCGATCTGCTACCACCAAACCACTCGGATCCACTCCTTCCGTGGAGAATTCGGATGACGATGAAGAGCTGGAACTAACTGAATCACAAATCCTTCAATTCGAGACTGAGAATGCAAACATTCTACGGTCGGTCCAGGATACACTAGAATCAGTGCAACAAGCGGAGGCGCGCTTGATGGACATCAGTAATTTGCAAATGGAGCTCATCACGCACCTCACACGTCAGACCGAGCTTACTGAACAGCTCTATGAGGATGCAATCGCAACTACTTCTACCGTTGAAAGGGGCAACGTGCAACTCAGGGAGGCAAGACGAAGGGCAAAGGACAGCAGAATATTCATCCTCGTGTTCCTTATTGGAGCCAGCCTGTCTCTACTGTTCTTACACGTGTACTAGACCTCGTAGATGTTCTCCAAGCATAGTATACAATTTGCAGCCATCTAAGTGGACAAGCTGATATGCTGCAGGTATGTCGTGTAATTCAAATTAGCATGTGCAGAAAGTTGCTCGAGTCATATATTCTTGATGTTTAGTTAGGGGGATCAAGGAGGGGAATCCCTTCCTCGGCATCTTCTGGTGCTTCGCGGTCTAGCTCGTCAGTGGTTGAGCGAGTGGTATGCAATAATTTAATTTCTTTGTGGATGAAGTAGTAGACCACGCTGTTGGTAGTTAGGTAACATGAAATCGGACAAGGGAAGGCCATACGAGCTTGAAATAACAGAGATGACAATGCCTCCGACGATCAGGGAGCCATTGATGAATATCGTCGCTGATTGGATGATCGTGAGATTGGCAAAGATTGAAGGAGGCTAGCGTACTGGCGTCCATATGGCTTCTCTGTTCGCCGTCAGAGAGGCGTGCTATGCGCGACCCCACGAAAACGTAGACCATGATGCGAGGAAGCACGAAGAGGGTGGCGAATGTAAATTGGGTCAGGGACACAGACTCGATGCTCTGAGCACATGAAATGAAATGTGAGGAGCTGCTCTTATCAAAGTGAATTACTCACGGCGAACAGAGAATTGGAGTATACCCATGGGGGAAACGACGAGATGCGGATGAGAATGATGAGAGGCAAGCCCCTCGCGCGCTGCTCAACACAATGGATACAGGACAGCATAAGGGCGTGTAATACTAACAATGACGGCTTCAAACGCTGCCCATTTCTCATTGGAGGCAGTCCATTTGCGCAACCGATTGCTAAAGAGAGAACGCAAGACAACGAATACAAGAGCCGAGCCGCCGACGGTGGAGATCGCCGCGGGAATGAATCCTTGCATACCGTAGGTGAAACCACAAAGATTCATGAGGGTCGAGTGGCCGATGAAAGGAGGAAATGATATCAAGACTGAACAAATTGAGGAAGAGACGAAGAACGTGAGGGCAAAAGTACGTACCAATGGCGGCGATGAGAATGAAAGAACCATAAGGAAGACGGCGAATCACGACGGCAAGATCATACATGAACTGGGCAATGCGACTTGGTGTGACCAAAGCAATGAGAGCGATCAGGCAAGCGTAGAAGAGGAGGAGAAAACATATAGCGGCCTAACGGCTGGGATTATCACGGAGATGTAAGGGAAGGGAATGAAGTGACCTTTGCGTAGAAACTGAGGCTCTGAAACTGTATTGAAGCGGACCTCGCTAGGGAGCGCAACTGAATATTCGGTAAACCGCATGGGACCATGGTGGCAGTTGAGAGAGGATCGCTGACTTTGAACTTGGGTAGTGGTTAACCTAAAATAATAATAAATAATAATATTGTCGACACCCAGTACGACCCACAAAAATCACATACAGGAATCGCGTTCAGCGGATACCCTCACTCACGCCTCATGGAAAAGTTCTCTGCGTTCAGAGTGAGCCTTTAATGCGGTCCATCACTACATCCCGCTCACTTCGAATAGGACCCTGGAACGGGAATACAGGTTCGCCCGTCATCCCTACTCCGCCGAATACACTCCTGAACACGAGTCGTTCGCCTCAGCCCTTTCTTTCGCCGGTTCCACCATCAAAGCACGGCTTTTTACTCTCACTTTCGGCCCCAGTTCGTGTCACATTTGCCGTTCTGCGGTCCCTATTGGTCATCGCTATTGCTGTCCTGCATTTCATCCTAGTAAATGCGTTGTGCACACTTTTCGTGAGTCTTTGATCCCCCCCCTCATTTCTCCCGACTCAAAGTTAGACGCCGGTTCCCCCCCTTTATCGCCTCGTCGAAGGGGCAAGTACGACCACGCTAAGCCGGCTTGCCCTCTATGTGCTCGGTTTTCTGTGGATATCCGAAGAGCAGGTATCTCGTAAGCGAGGGTTTGTCCTTTCTCATCCATCAGACCCTTGCCATTTGTTAATGCTCTTCTCAGGAAATTGCCAGATACCAATTGGAGCCCAAAGGCTGGGGACATCATTGTTTCCAATTGGAGCTCCTGGATCGATATCTTGTGGCTCTCGTATCGGTGAGTGACGCCCTGGCCTTGGGAACGTTGGACTAAGCCCTGTCACAGGTTTAACCCCATTTTTGTCTTCCCCGTTGCTGATGAGACGAAGCAAACAATATCCTCTGCTCCTGATGGCGAAACTATATCCTACAGACCCGGTCGCAAGACAGGTACTGGTTCTGCCGCGATCGCGACACCGACTAGGACCATCAGCCCACGCCTGCCCATTCGCGGCTTCCGCCGAGTCTCTTTGTTGTCCATGGTTCGAGCCACCGGTGGAACTCCCCAGTCGCCTTTGTCAGGTTCCTTCTCCTCTCTTGAAGACATCCGAAAATCAGCAGAACGACCAGTGGTGGTTTTCCCCGAGTGCACAACGAGCAATGGGCGCGGTCTTCTTCAATTTTCTCGCGTTTTCGAAGGTTATAACGTTCCGGTGAAGAAGTGCAATGTGTTTGTAATGTGTATCCGGTAGGGATGGATATAAATTCGCTCCGAGTCCATCTCATGCCAATATCCCTAGATACAACCCCCCAACGATCTTCCAACCGTCCCTTGTACACCCCATCCCATCCTCCGCATTCAACCCCCTCTATCATCTGTTCACCACTGCAACTTCCTTGTCTCCTCAGACCATGTCCGTTCGCATGCTTCCGCTTTCCGAGTCCCCTTCCTCTCAACTCTTTGTGGTGAGCGAGGTTGTGTCAGAGCCGGTGATTGACACGCTCTCCGAAGTCTGCGCCGTCTTAATTGCAAGAATTGGTAAAATGAAACGCATCGGGTTTGGTTGGGAAGATAAGGTTTCTTTTCTAGATCTCTACTTGGGTCAGTGAAAGTGATGGCCCTACCTACTTGTCCTCGCCTAGCTCGACGACGGCGGGCGCAAACTATATTCGACTCATCGACCCTGTTTCGTGGGGTTCGAAGTTTCATCTACGGATCACTCGGGAAGTCGTCCCAAAGGCTAATCTCCATTGATCATTCATCTTAGTAGTCGTAATCAATGATCGAAGGGCTGGGATAGGATTACATGATATACCTTAAAAATCTAAAATATACAAGCAACCATGACACGACGGACAACTCGAAATCGCGGCCAACCATTTTACGAAACTGGCGGATTCAACACGTCCTGCATCAACGTCACCCATCTCTCGTCTATGCCCGACTCGCCAGAAATTAAACGTTCCAGGTCATCGAAGCTGTTTGCTGATGTCTCCGCGGATGAAGGTGACCCAAAAAAGTCCACGTCAGCAAAGCTTCTCAGGAACTGCTCGTCGAAAGTAGCGGGTAATGGCGTTGGCGGAAACGTTTGTTGAGACGGTGATCCGGAAGTCATCCCAGGCAGGACACTGGTGAACATATCAGACTGGAAGGTAGGCTTTTGGTTGAAATGGAATTGGGTGGCCACAGAGCCGGCACTGATCACTGTTGAACTAGACACAGTGGACGGTGGCAGCATCGACAGGTATTCCACAAGTGATGGGTGAACTTCAGGCACGGGGTCCGAATGCATATAACTTTCCTCCGAAACGGTGGACGGAGAGCTCGCTGAACTTGTTGATACCGTAGGAGATGCACCCTGAACACTTCTACGACTCTGCTGCGAGAGAATTTTGCTAACTAGGATCTGTGTTTGGCCACCGAACACTGCAAGCTCATCCACGCCAGTCTCTGGGAGTAGCGAAGTAGGGCCACTACCAAGAGAAGCGGTCTTATGGATAGGTAATTGGCCTTGTGCTTGGTGAGCTTTGGCTTTCAAGTGCATTAAAACAGCCTGAGTTACAACCATCATTAATTGGCACTCTGGAAATAGGGCCATAGCTTACCAAACCGCATTTTGCGCGAGGAGATATAACTGCACCGCTCCTGAACAAGTTCAGCGCTAGATCGAGTTCTAATTGTGCTGCAGGTGCCATTGTAGAAGACGGCGCCCTTGTAACGATGGTTCCGACAATAATCTGACATGACATTAGCTCATGCGATCCCGTGAGTGGTCTAACTGACTGCAGCGGACAATAGATGATTCCACATTGTCCAAAAGCGAGCAAACAATTCCGGATATTTCTGGAAATTCATTGCAGTGGTCTTTATGGTTGCCGAGGCGCATCGGTAGGCAGCGAGAAAAGAGGGTGCGAAGGGGCTACGGAGTGGATTAGAAGGAAAATCCAGCATAGCCTGCGCAAAGAAGCTGCGGTGTATGTACAACATTGCTGGGACGCGTGATGAGTGAAAGAGTAAGTTCGACGATGGAAACCTTACTGGAAGTCCTAAACTGGGATAGCATCCGACCCCGAGCATATGCAGTTGGTGTAGTGTACTCGTCAATAGAGCTGGAGCGGTATAAATTCAATGAAGGAGGAAGGACTTTCTCCCGAACTTTCCGATCCAGTTCTAAGATGGTTTCGTAGGTCGGTGGCGTCACAGTGAGTGTAAGTTCGAGCACCGGTATGAATACGTCTTTTGTGAAAGAGTACTTCCAACGGAAAACTGGAAGCTAATTCAACGGGGAGCGCAGATGACGCAGAGAATGCCTTACAGCCCATCTCAACTTCCCCTTTGTCGTTGAGAGTTGTCGTCTCATCTTCCGGGAATTCACAGTCAACATATGACAGGCTGATTGATGGCGGACGCCCAAGAGTCAGGCTCTGTTCGAGTGAGTATGCATCGGCAAACTGATTGTTGGAACATTCACATGAAACATATCGGCCGATAATAGCTCCCAAAAGAGGGACCGACGTCGTTGAATTGCCTTCGGTGACATGTTAAAGCGTGCAGGATCGCGATCTATGCACCGATGAGAGTTTATTCGACTTCAGGTACACTGACATACGTAAGCCCATCTGCCAAGATAAATTAGTGCCAGCCGACTGGTACACTGGGGACTTACGCTCTGTGCAAGTTTATTGGCGAATGCTATAATTGACCATGCACTATCGAGTGTAGCATGTCTCCCGTGGTTTGCATAGTAGAATGCCATTAAACACATAGCCTGTAAAGTTTGAGAATTGGGCAAATCATAAACCGATTGCAACGAAAGCGCCAAGCGACCCAGATGGAAATGATTTTCAGCTTCAGTATTATAAGGAGGAAGAGTGAGGTCCGTGAGCGCGCCGTGGGCAAAGACCATATACAACACGGCCAAAGTGTGCGAGGAAACCTCTCTCTTGACATCCGAAACTTCTTGTTTCCTGTCGTGCGCAAAGGCATAAACGGGGGCCAAAATCTCATCAATGAGCTCTTCACGGGTAATTGGCCGAAAAACCCATGCGGAGTTTTCCAAGTAGGTCTCACAGAGGGTAGTAGCACGCGGATACTCGGGGAGAAGATTGAACAACGCGTCCATGACCTGACCCTGCTTGTCATCATCGCTGATACCTGCAATATTGAAAGGGAGAATCGATGACAAGTGGGTAATTTCGGAGGAAACCCGGGGTAGATTGTCAATTGGAGCAGAAGAAGGTCCTGGGCTTGTGCCACTCAGTTCTGCACCGGCCTGATTGCAATATGTTAGGGTATGGTGCGCCAAGACCAAACACCACCAACCAAGAAGAGGGTCTGTACGATCGAACCGCCATCAGCCTGCTGACCTTATGAGGTCATAGAAGAAGTTTACCTCGGAACCCGCTGTACGACCAAAGTAATGAGAATCTCCCCGTTCCGTAATAGTGAGGGTCCCCAAGCCGTCTATCGGGACAGCTTGCTGAAACCCTGGAGCTTCGCGAGGGGCCGTCTCAAGCCCATATTTGATTGCCAACAACTCATCAATCAACAAAGGGTGAACATCATTTGAAACTCCCGCTTGAAATATGGCAAGGGCGTCTTCGAGGGAACGTATCCGGTGACCCATCTCTGCGATCTTACGATGCAAGTGTTCTGTGTCAGCAAGAACGAATCTGAGACCGGCATTTGGTGAACCTGATGTACATGATGCAGTGTGTTCGTAAGTACACACCGAGTTCCCTGTCCGGTTGATAAGCTTCCTGTTTTGAGTGAAGTTGAGTAACCAGTCATCGGAAACGACGGGGGCACCAAACCATTGGGACATATTGCGGGGCAACCCCTGCGTACACAAGAGCCACATGGCACTTTCTTATCGCATTTGAGTTTCAGTCTGAAATAGAATGATAAGGGAAAAATCAACGCGAGAGAGAGAACCTTACCTTCGACACTCTGCACAGGATATTTCACCACGAGCACGTTTAAGCTCTATCTCTTCCTCGGTCGATACCTTGCGAAATTGTCGACGTGAAACATTCAAAGCGATGCCCTTTGAAGTGTCAACTGGCATGGTTTCCTTGCGGACGAGAGGACAAAGCAGTGTGTATGCAGGGCGCTCCTCGCAGTGCAGTGATTGCTCCGAGTCGGACCTGACAAAGATCCCGGCCAAATTAGGCACCGCTTCCCTCTCCGACTTATATAATCTTTGTCAGAAAGTCAACCTCACGTGACCCGAACACGACGCGTCAAATTGCCAAGCATTCTTTATTACTTGCGCCATTACCATGTTCTTCTCCCCCGGCGCTCTCCTCGCCTGTTTTTCTCTCCTCAGACTGCCACTGCCGGTCGGTGCTGCAGCCACGAATACCACCCGAGCAATAGTCACACCCGGCAACTCACACTCCTTACCAGAATCTTATCAATTTGATTCCCGAGATGGCTGGGAATCTGTCATAGTCACGAACCTACGTTACAAGTACCGCCGCTCACCCACCCCTGGGATGACCTCAGCAACCACTCCCGGTAAAAACTCCAGCAACGCACTCAAGCGTCCGCCAAGCACAAATACCGAACATTCTCCCACGAGCGTCTTCAGATCTGTTAGGAAATCTTTAGCCGAGCTTACAAAGGGTATCATCGCCAGCGGCACAGCTGAGCCAGTTACCATTACTTGGTTTGAGACGTTTGTCCGTCAGCGAATTGTGCCTAGCTAACTGCCGGAAAACTCAGGTATACTGGACATGATCTTCTCCACCCCAGTTGCTGGACTCAGACTGAATGGGCACCCACGGTACTGTATAAATCAGCATCGCTCAACCCCGTTGCTCACTTGCAAGTCTACATGAAAGGACAAATCCTTCGTCGCAGCTCTCACCCTAGACGGGTGGTTAGAAAAGCCCAAGTGCTTTAAATTTATTGAACGTAGGTAGTACCCTCTCGTTAACGGTAATCTCGCCAACCTGCTTTAGTCTGTAAGGACTCCACCCAGTGCACATTTGTCAGGGTGGTGGACACTTGCGCCGGATGCAAAAAGGGGTCCAAGCATGTTGACCTCACTCAGGCAGCCTTCGAACAATTGGCACCACTAAGCGAGGGCGTTTTGACAGTGCAGATGCGTCAGGCAACCGACCCTACAACTTGGTAGGTGTAGTTATCTCTAAAATCACAGCAGCAACGATTCTGAAATAGCCAACTTGCTAGGAGTGAGGAGCTTTGGGGCCCTAAAGATAACTGATGACAATGTATTTCTAGATTTGTAATCCACACATGAGAGCATAATAGATCTCGTCGCGCGCAAAGAGCATCACGCTTTGATGCTCACCCGCTTTCTTTTTTTACCCTCGGCAATCGTCTCGCGCACTTTCGATTCGTCAAAGTCCTCTTTCTCGAAGAAAAGTGCGGTTTTCTCTGCTTCACTTTTACGGCGGATGTATTGCAAGGCGGCTAAGTTGTACCCAACTGTATCTTTTTCGCGTTTCAGAGCATTTCTCAAGTGAATTCTCATTGGAATTAACGTTGTTCGCATGATTCGATTAGCCACGATCTGATGATGATGGGTCTTGAGGAGGAAGAACGTGATGTATGAAACGAGTGCAATATTCCGGCCCTGTTATTAGCGTTAAGCCAGGGTAAGCACAGCCAGTCATTCAAGTATTGTGGAAACACACCTTTTTCGCCCACATATCTAGATATTGCATCAATGACAACACCTTACCAAATGGTAGTACCAGTAAAGCATCGTATAACGCAGTGCGGGGAATCTTTTCCACGACCCTCAGGACGTAAGCATCTGGGTCCAAATCCAGTCCCGCAAGAATGGGGTTGCGAGGGGGTGGCTGCAGACCAGCTGCCTCTAGAGTACCTACTCGGGCTTTCTGATCTTCAAAATCTTGGAAAGCGGCCCGCTCGTTGTCTGCGAGATCGAGAGCTTCTATTATACGTTCCCCAGCCATGAGGGTTTCCATGGTTTGTTTGGTCACCGCAGCTACTTCGGCAGAAGGTTCACCATCAGTGTGGTTGCCTTGCCCAATCATACCGTCAGGTTGGTTCAGAGTTTCCGCCAAGTCGTTCTCGTAAAGATGCTCTAATTCTCGTTCACGTTCTTCTTCAAGGAAAAGCTGCGATGTCGTCAGGGGACACAACCAACGAGGATACAAAATACCGTACTGGTTCGTCCAGCTTCTCCCAGATACGGATGGATTTATCATGAGACCCGGTCACGACAAAGTTACCGTGGTGGCTGACTGCGAGAGCCCAGATCTCGTTGTGATGTCCCTCGAGTTTCTGAATGCTTTCGAACTTCAATCGTGACTCAGTACGTGAGGGGGAGAAACGTAAAGGGAACTACCTTGTCGCCGTCCCAATATTTCAGTACTTTATCTTTACCTACTGTCCAAAAGTAGTGGGAGTTTTTCTCAAATAGAACTTGCGTGACGCTATCCTCGTGGGCAAAGATTGACTTGTGACAGTCTCCAAAATCAAGGCCCCATATTTTGACGTTCTTGTCAGAAGAACACGTCACAATTATTTTCGAGTCATCCGAGATATCCATCGCAAGGACTGGCAACTGAGCAAAATGTGTATGTCATTATCGTTCGAATTCAAATATTGACTAAAGTTGACCTTGTGTCCATATAACGAGAGGAAAAACTTGAGGGTATCTTGATAGAATATTTTGACCGTGGAGTCCAGAAGAGATACAGCAAGGAGTTTTCCATTCGGACTGTACCTCAGCGACAGTACATCGTCAGACATCTTGAGGGTGCGCGTATGCACTAGCGTGAGTGATTTCTTGGGATGATTCTACAAGTATAGTGACTTTAGCATGATAGCCGGGCCTGAGAAGAAAACTGTCATACCTCGTCCTCAGCTGGTGCGTCGTGCTCAAACTCCCAAAATTTGACTTCTTTGTCGGCGCCGCCACTGGCAAGTGCTTTCCCATCTGATTTGAGATGTATTGACCATACAGTCGAGGAATGAGCTTTGATTGTATCGACGAGAGCGGAAGAGGCCAGGTCGTAGATCAAGATATCGCCTGACTTTGTGCCAACAGCAAGCTATTTGGAGTATGAGACAAGCGATGGGCACATTTGAGCGAACAGTACGAACGTGTCTATCACCTGGTAAGAAAGTGCTGCAAACGGCGTAGCCACAATCCATGGTCCGGACGCATGCTGTTGTCTTCACATTCCACAACTTGAGTGCTCCTGCGAGAAACATGAGAGGTGTGCTGACCGGTTTACCAACAAGCCTACCGTTAGATGCAGAGGCTAAAAGCTGATCATCGGAACTCAGACAAAGTGTCCGCACATCCGTTCGATGTCCCGGTATATCGAGCGAGTAAACTCGACTAGCTTCGGGAATTTGATCTTTTGATTTTTGTGGCGGTGGAATATCGTAAACTTCTAATGCATTCGATGCAAGTGCCAAAAGGATCTGATATTATGTGAGCGAATGCTTCTATCGTATGTGCAGACAACTGACCTCGACCCTTGCTTTATGACCAGTGACATCTTTGGTACCAAAGTCGAACGATCTGACTTTTCCACTCGCTCGAATAACCAAGTAAGGTGTGAACAAGTCGACGAGGCCAATTTCACCTGCGCCTATTTCATCATCATCCTCTATGTCAACAAGCTCCTTTTCCTTTGGCTTGGATTTTCCCTCCTTTTCTTTCGCACGTTTTCGGCGCCGCGCCTGTTTCTTGCGTGCCTCGTCTTCCGTCCGTATGCGAAAGATTTCGATAGATCTATCATGTGACTGGACAGCAACATAGGGCTGTGAGTCGTGAAACAAGACCTGAGAAACACGATGACGCGAAGAAAGAGGGAGTGTAGCGACCGCTTGGATCATCTTGTTGATCTATATTATAGTGGAAAGCAAGTGTCTCGTTAGTCTACTCACCCATATATATCTTAGGTGGTACCTACTTCTCCAGATCCCGTGGTCGTCAAACCTGCTGCGACAGCGTCGTAATCTATCTTCCATGCTTTTAGGTCTCCTTCTCCACTTCCAGTGAAGATGAAATTCTGTTGGGGACTGAGATCCATTGACCACACTTCTGAACGATGCGCAACGACTGTCTGCACGCAGTGCTGGGTGGAGAGATCCCATAGCTTCAATAGCGTATCTTTTGAAGAGGAAATAAGGAAGCCATTTGAAGACCCAGTGGAAGTTGAGGGTAGGTCCGAGGGGGACAAGAAGCGGATGCTAGTAATCTGATCACGGTGCCCCCGAAGCCTGGGATAATTACATGTAAGTGACAAAAACCCAACAGAGTTCTCTGGTGATTTACCGATAAAGTCCAACATCTGCAACGAGGTCCCATACGATTAGGTCTGTGTCTTGCGAACCAGATGCGAGCCTTACGCCTTGTTTGTCGAATGCGAGTGCCATTACAGCTTTTCGATGACCATTGAAGGTTGCACGAACAGAGCCAAGATTACTGTCCCATAACCGAACTGAACCATCTGCATATCCGACGGCGAACATATTTTGCTGTGGGGAGCGTTGAATACATGTGACTTCCGCCCTGTGGCCAGTTTCATGCCACATCGCAAGCTGTAGTGGTTATCAGGCAAATTCAAAAAGAACAGACAGGTAACTCGGATTACCATGTGTCCTTTCTTCATGTCCCAGACAAGGACGTCTTCCAAGGCGGGGACATAGGCGAGTTTGCCGTCATACAAAGAATTTGAGGAGACACTGCAAATCAGACCAAAGGCCTGCACGGTGGGTCAGACAATGGCGAAAAATAAAACCTTTCAGAGCCTGGTTGACTATACCTGAGTTGGGCCGTGCCTGAGATAACTCTGTACCATAGCCGAGGTTGGTCAGTGCTTTCGGCGAGAGCACAAAGTTCAAGTTAGGGCACCTGACAGCTCTACATTTAGTACGGCCCGGATTAGGGTTACTTTGATGCGACTCCCTAGCTACTAAGTATGCTATCACCTTCTTATCATCGCTCCACATCATGTCATTATATCCAACAGTACCGGAAGCTGCAAAGCGTTTCCTGGCTTTCATCAACGCCTCGCCAACGCCTTTCCATGCTGTTCAGAATGCCGTCGCGCGACTAGAAGAAGCTGGATTCCGAAAGGTGTGTCGCACTTTGCCCCGATGCCACCAACCAGCATGACCAATATGCTCAGGTCAGGGAGATCGATGACTGGGAAAAGAATATTAAGCCCCGGGGAAAGTACTACTTCACGCGGTATTACGATCTAACTCCTTGATCGGTGCTTTTCGCCTCATTCCATTTCATGTACTTCCAGAAACCAGTCCTCCCTGCTCGCATTCACCATTCCTCCGAACTGGAAACCGGGTGCGGGTGTCTCCATTGTGGCGACTCACGTGGACAGTCCCAACTTGCGCGTGAGTTGTATAAAACACCAACCCTGGCTTTGAAACATCCCTTGTGTCAGGTTCGTCCGGTATCAAAGAAGAGCAATGTTGGATACCTCCAAATTGGCGTTGAAACTTACGGTTCGGGAATCTGGCACTCGTGGTTTGACCGCGATCTGTCTTTGGCAGGACGGGTTGTCGTAACCCATCAAGACGGGTCTTTCCAGTCAAAACTCGTCAAGATTGATAGGCCTCTTCTGCGCATTCCGACTTTAGCTATCCACCGTATATATTCCGAATATTTTCATGTACAATTACTCACTGCTTCCAGTTGACCGGGACATCAACACCTCCTTCAAGTTCAATAAGGAAACCGAATTCTTGCCTATTGCCGGCCTGATCGAGGGTCAACTCAATCAAGAGACCAAGAAGTCTGGCAACTCCGTTGCATCCAGCATCCAAGAGAATCATCACCCGGCACTTTTGTCGATCCTCGCCAATCAACTTTCCGTTGCTCCAGAGGAGATCCATGACTTTGAATTGTATGTATACCGTTGTCTCGAGTTCACCATTAAGCCTTTCCTGTCAGGCATCTGCACGACACCCAGCCCTCGGTTTTAGGAGGTATCGACAACGAATTCATTTTTAGTCCTCGTTTGGACAACCTGTTCTCATCGTAAGTTGCACCATTACATTTCGATATGTAAAACTGCCTGCAGACCAAGATTTTGCGCTGTGGAAGCATTGGCGGGTCACGTGGGAGATTCTAGCTTCCTCGACCTCGAAGGGAACGTGAATTGCATTGCGCTGTTCAACCATGAAGAAATTGGCAGCGTATCGACCACTGGTGCCCAGTCATCATTGATTCCATCCTTCCTTGAGAGGCTTTCTCCATCGCCAGCTCTTCATTCCCAATCAATCGCTCGATCGTTCCTCGTGTCGGCGGACATGGGTCACGCGGTCCACCCCAACTACGCTTCCAAATACGAAGAAAACCACAGGCCTCAAATTAATGGAGGGATGGTTGTTAAGACAAATGCTACACAGCGCTACGCTTCTGACGCTGTTGGCACTTTCCTTTTCAAAAAGCTCGTTGAGCGCAAGGGTGGGAAAGTGCAGGAGTTTGAGGTTCGCAATGATATGTAAGTTGGTGTTTATCTGCAAGTACTAGGTATCATTAGAACACACCCTTAGGCCTTGTGGATCCACTGTCGGTCCCATGCTTTCCACACTTGGAATTCGCACCGTGGACGTTGGCAATGCCATGCTATCCATGCATTCCATAAGGGAGACGGCGGGTTCGCACGATGTTCAACATGCCGTCGATGCGTTTGGTTCCTTATTCGGAGGGTTCGCGGGGCTCGACCAGACGCTTTCGGTCGATTGACAAGATTAGATGGATGCATGGTAACGGAACGGGAGCCAGCATACTCATGTTAATATTACACATAAAGTCAAGCCCAGTGATCAACAACAGACTTGGTGAACACGACGAGTGAGAGCAACTGAAATGCGGATATCGAACAAGTTATCGTTTTTGCCGCTTCGTAGAGTCTTCTAGTTCGTTGCTAGACAACAGTTTCCGTTTCTTCGCCGTCCTGGAATAGTGGGCATGGACCCATTCCTTTTCTGCTTCCGCCTGTTCGATGGTACCTTGCTTTATTTCATAGGCTGATAAGACTATCATCATTCGGTGCACCAGACAGACGACCACATAAACATACGCTTCATTTCAAAACGTGGTCCAACCTCGGCAAGCTGAACATCGCCAGGAATTTTGACAAATACGTGATGTCTGCCGAGTAGTGAATCAGATATTGAATTGTCAGGCAAATTTCAGTGCCTACCGGAATGAGATGAAATCATCTTCGTTTGCAAACGTCATGACACGTTTACTGTCTTCCTTTGGCACAGGAAACAAGAACTTAAGTACGTCCCTTATCCGCATCCCAAGTTTCGAGGTAAATTGCTCAAATATGAGGTGTGGGTATTGTTCTGATACGGTAGATGATTTGTAGGACCCGATGTCATGACGAAGTGCAACGTTGTGAAGTGAAAAATGAGCCGTTGGACCATGGGGAAAGTGGGAAACGATCAATGCATCTGGAAAGCATGAATTGACCAGTCGGAACGCTGCTGGGTTGCCGCTCACCTGGAATACCTCGGTGTTCGTGCAAAACAATGAGGTCGGTTATATCGTTGGCACGACATGCGTCCGCTAGTTCTTTTACGACATAGTTTCCACGATTTATTCGATGCGAATTGGGAAATACCAGTCGCATTTCCTACGCAATGATCATGGTACGGTTGCTTCGCGGAGTCAAGCTTACTGATACCTTTGCGAATTGAAGAAGTTTTGAGCTAGGATCTCTTGAAGTGGTTATCATAATCTTGGGATCATTTACACCAGCGCGAGAGTACTCGTTATCGATATGTGTCGAAGGTTCTGTAATCTCCGTGAACCAATCAAGATGATTCAAGCACTGTAGAATGGTGGTGCTCACCTTCCTGTGCTTCATCAAACCCAAGATCTCTCCCTATATCTCTCGCATCCTTTTTGAGTTCTGTCGGAAGCGGTTTTCCTGATGCCAGCGCATCCTTGAGCTGACGCTTGCGGTCGTAAGTCTGGCGTTCTTGTGCCTCCAATGATTTTTCGTACACATATTGCCTGCGCTCGCGGGCTTGTCGCCTTAGCTGAGCGAAGAATGAGGTTTGTTGTAAGTGAGTTTGATCATAACGCTCACCATACTGAGCCAAGAATGCACGACCGGACCTGGGTGGCAAGAGCAGAGAATTTGGTGATCACGTGACTGGGTGTGGACAATGACGTCCACATGTTATTTTCTCAGTATCTGTGGTCATGGACGCCTTGAAAGCCTCAAGTCGGTGTTCACGGTCGGACAAGCATGTGTACTTTTGTTTCTATTGTTGAACTTGAACTGATGCAAAAGTGATTTGGCTCAGTGGAGTGTACAACATGTCACAATAACGCGTCGCGTAATATTTGTTGAATGAGGCCAAATACACGCAACGCATCCAACGACCATAAAAACCAGCGTACATCTCTCGTCTTCACCAGTACAGTTTGCTTGTATATTTTCTTCCTTCAATTCTCCATGGTTGCCACACTTGCTCCTCTCCGTGTACCATCCCCCCTCCCTACCCCTAGCAAGAAGGTAGGATGCTATCCAACTCTTTCGTTCACCTCTGACCTCTCTTCCAGGCTGCAGAAGCGATTGCCGCCTTCTCGTTAGACTCCCCCGCCAGGTCATCCTCCCCAAAGGAGTGTTTGATTGATGACAGGAAGCGTTCCGTCTCTCCCGATACCTTGAATGAGGAGTCCGACCCAGAAGAAAACGAGCTCCACGTTCTTCGTACAAAGTTCGTTGGTGAAGTGGACCTTCCAGAGTGTGAGTCTTCCTTTCGTGCCATCTACTTTATATTCAACTCTTCGCAGGTGAAGAACCTCTCTTGAAAGAATCCAAACGTCGATTTGTTCTCTTCCCTATACAGTATCACGAGGTCAGTCTTTTACCCCAATTCCTGGAAGCTGAATTGACATGTCATAAGATATGGCAAATGTACAAGAAAGCCGAAGCGTCTTTCTGGACTGCCGAGGAAATGGACCTTTCAAAGGACATCCACGACTGGAACATTCGTCTGAACGACAATGAGCGCCATTTTGTTTCTCACGTACTGGCGTTTTTCGCTGCTTCAGACGGCATTGTCAACGAGAACCTTGTCGAGCGGTTCTCGAACGAGGTTCAAGTCGCCGAGGCCCGCTGTTTCTACGGTTTCCAAATCATGATGGAGAACATTCATTCCGAAACATATTCCCTTCTGATTGATACGTACATTAAGGACGCCGCACAACGCGAATACCTCTTCGACGCTATAGACACCATCCCTTGCATCAAGCGCAAAGCTGAATGGGCTCTCAGATGGATTACGGACCAACGTTCAACATTCGCTGAACGCTTAGTTGCCTTTGCCGCTGTCGAGGGCATTTTCTTCTCGGGTTCCTTTGCTTCCATATTCTGGCTGAAGAAACGTGGCTTGATGCCTGGTCTTACCTTCTCCAACGAGCTCATCAGCCGCGATGAGGGAATGCATACCGATTTCGCATGCTTACTCTTCAGCCACCTCAAGCGACGTCCCCATCCAGACGTTGTCCGACGCGTCATTACAGAGGCCGTCAAGATTGAGCAGGAGTTCTTGACCGGTAAGACACTTGAGAATTGTCATATCCTGGATACTGACCTTGGTTCTTAGATGCATTGCCTGTGGCTTTGATTGGAATGAATGCCAAGCTCATGTGCCAATACATTGAATTTGTCGCCGATCGCCTATTGGTCTCATTGGGGAACGAGAAATTGTATAATGTGACGAACCCATTTGACTTCATGGACATGATTTCGCTACAAGGCAAGACCAACTTCTTCGAGAAGCGGGTGTCCGACTACTCCAAAGCGAATGTGAACCATAACAATCAAAATAGTGATGCGGTTGCTAGCAAGACTTTGTGAGTGACCTTGATTGGTGTCTATCCTCTCGAGCTGATTTTGGCGGTTAAACAGCTCATTAGAAGAGGATTTCTGAGCTTCCCTTTTTGTTTGTTTTCCTGCATCGCTATACCGTTTAACCGTAGCGCTACCTCACGATGATACATATACTCCATGACACTCCGTTTGTAGATTTGTTACATCATATCAGCTTGTACCATTATTCCATGTTATCCCATTATTTAGCGACACCCAATAGCATTATTCTGACCACATGGGGTAGGTTGTGTAAATCCTTGGACGGACACAACTTATTGTGTAGGCATCATTTAAGTTACCTAGCGTTCTAGATACTAGCCCACACATCTGTCTCCCGCAACATCAACCATGAAGTTGAGCTTGTGATGGCATTTTTAAACCCCATTGTTTCCAAGGACTTGACTTTGCTGTGGGCATGAATGTCTTGGCACCCCAGGTAATGGCATAGTGTTGAAGCACTAGATTCAGTTCCTCGACCTCATCAAGTAATTCAAGGTGGGATATTCTGCGCGTCAGAGGTATCAGACAAAGGACGCACCCTTACAGCCGCGTAGCAAAGAACTCACCGCTCGAGCTCAGAGGGGCTGATGTATTTCTCGCGTACCTCGCTCAATGTCAGTGC
This sequence comes from Butyriboletus appendiculatus, assembly GCA_038093555.1. Lineage (NCBI taxonomy): Eukaryota > Fungi > Basidiomycota > Agaricomycetes > Boletales > Boletaceae > Butyriboletus > Butyriboletus appendiculatus. The sequence goes on from JBBPSL010000002.1 coordinate 167,995, forward strand.
ACAAGAGAATGTGAACCCGTGTGGAGTGAAACGTTCGCGGAGTGAGTCGACCGTGGGGTACGGGGCCGCACCCGGCAAGGATACGTTCCTCGACTAAGACTGCAATTGAGGTGAAAGCAACGAGAGCGAAATGAGATACAAATACCCGCAAGTTATTCAACATGACTTGACCAAAGGCGTCTTGGAGGCCAAACATCTCGTATACAATGGCCCCGAGAACACTCCCTTCGTGGGGGGAGGCAAGATGATTCACGAACCAGTCGATAAGGGCAGAAGCCGACTCAGGTGACATGTAAACCAGCACGCATTCAAAGAGCAAGAGGGTAGGGAGTGTCGACGATAGCAACCCATCAAGCACCGGTGCCAGGGAGGTGGATGGCGGATGACGCAGATCAGATGGAATCAGATGATACTTGCTCGAGTGGAGTGCAGTTCCGCCCGACGCTTGGAACTTTGAGATGATCTCCCGGGTTCATCATATCGTAGGAACTCACCGATAGTAACACTCTCGGGTGGACCTAGGACTGTGCTGAGCTCTTTGCTTTTGCGGATAGCCATCGCCTTCTTGGTAGTGACATCCGGGAAGTCAAGTTCAAAGTATGATTTCAAGACATGCGAGCGAGGCCCGGTCTACTGAAAGTTACTATCATAACTTGAAGTAAAATGAAGGACGAAGCACGCACGCTGATGCGCCAGAACCTTGTATCGCTCCCAGCGCCAAGGCTTACGATCTGGCACATTGTGTTCTGTTGCTCGCAGAACTCCAGCCATTGATCGACGAGCGCATCGATGGACTTGGAACGAACGTAAGTACCGATGTTGATCAAGGGAGGACGTGCAGGTTGGAACTGAGCACGAGGAAGGAGGTGAATAACAAACGGATCCTCGATATAGCCCTTCTTCACTGCAGAGAGTCTTGCAAGAGCTGCATCGGTGTTGGTTTGGCGAATGGCACTGTCAGCATCTGTGCCACGTTGGCGACCGAGTGATGGAGATGGGGGAAACATTTTCCGTTTCAAAGATGACAGTAGTCACTCTATAAGACGCGATATTGAGTTACTAGAAGAAATACCAGACGTCATTATATTCGTATTTGGTACACGCAGTGCAAAGTTCCATGTAATATCAAGGGTTTTAGACTACAGGCAAAACGGTAGCGAGATATTGTGGATCTTCCAGAGGTGATGGAGTGTTTAGATCTTCATCAGACTAGAATCAGGTCACTCAGAGGAAGGAGCGAATCGTGCTACCAACATACCATCTTCAAAGAGAACTTTGATATTTTCTAGGTTTTCCAAGACTCTGTCGATGTAGTAGTACTAGTATCCTGCTCCTGAAAGGTTGGCGTTCCTGTGGGCGCGCATCGTAAGTGGCTCTGGAGCGATAAATGTCGCAGCGAATCCTCCAGGGAGCCGCGTCTCCACCACATAGGTGGGTATAAGATATTCATAGCTCATTTAACCTAACAACAAAAACAAAACATTCACATCCCTTCGAACCACGTACCATAGGTCGTCAAAATGTTTCCAGACGATGAATCTTCAGGTCATCGAGGTCTCGTGTGTAGCCGAACTGCTCCATGGCTGCCTAGACAGAGCAGCACAATGATGCTACTTACCCACTTTGAGCAATCACATAGTACAAGGGAAGGACTTACTTTCTTACTTTCTTTATAGTCCCAAGATATTCTTGGGTTGATAGCTTCGGGGAAAATGTGTACAGTCGGTGTAGGTGAACTTGATTTTTCCTGTTTGCCGGAATTCTGGCAAGGACAGACAGTCAAACAATATTGGTGAATGCGAAAGTTATCTCGTACCAATGCCTTCAAAGCACGCTAATACGCCAGACATAAAGATAGTCACGATTCGTTGCATTGTCTGGTGAGAACGAGGTGCATCCTTCGATATGTGGACTCACTTCATAGATCCAGAATCAAGTATGGATTGTATCGACCCTAGTTTACTCCAAATGGGACAATGAGGTGAGGCAGGTAATCCATTAATGATTAACGATGCTTCTTTGATTCCTCCAGTTTCTTCCCTTTGGTTTCTTCCAACGACTTTCTGTCTTCCAAGATAGAGGTGACAATGTAAGCTACAAGCACCACGTTTGCCGCGCAGACGGCAGTTATGGCAGCATAATTGTGGTTACCTGTGAAATATACAGTAAGTGATGTTCAAGCATGATTGGCAGTAACACCGCACCTCCCCACATATACCTGAGCGAAACAAAATAGGAGGAAATTGGTAGAACCGCAAGCGTGACCGCGAAGAGCAATAACTTAATAAGAGCTCCCCTGAGTGTATGTGATTCATGTGGGAGTCACCGCGTGAAATATAGATACACACCTTGAGGCTGCTTGCGCCGTCGCGTTAGCAATTGTAGACTGGTTACTCATAGCAGTACACTCGGACTGTGCTTTTGTAAGTTGAAACGAAACGTTGACCAGCCTGAAGTTCTTTATAGGGTGGTGGCAGTGCGCCTAAACCGTGATGCCTTCAACGTTGTTGAACGCATCCACAACTTTGGTCGTGCAGTTGAATATTCAAGTTCTGGGAGTTGCTCATGGCAACTATCCACTGGCTGCAACTAACAAAAGCACTATTGGTAAATATAACCTAGCCTCTGAGATCAAACTCATTTCGCATTCCAGGTCTCGGTTTTTTTTTAAAAAAAAACTAGTGCTTAGCTGCTGCACACGTTCTTATCTCTCTCACACAATCGGACAAGTCAATGCTGCATTTTCCCGCTCGTCACTCGATTCTGACTCGAACCGTAGCAGCAAACTTTTTCTTGTGG
>JBBPSL010000002.1:170891-226455 GCA_038093555.1 Butyriboletus appendiculatus
TAAAAAAACTAGTGCTTAGCTGCTGCACACGTTCTTATCTCTCTCACACAATCGGACAAGTCAATGCTGCATTTTCCCGCTCGTCACTCGATTCTGACTCGAACCGTAGCAGCAAACTTTTTCTTGTGGACCGATCTTTTGGCCCTTCGTCTCTCGTTCTTGCCGCCATGACCACCCAACGAAGCGTCATGTATGCCCAGTCTCAGGGTAACGACTACGCCCCCTGGGCGGATAGTTGGGATTGCGCTCGGTCTTTTCTCCATTTCGCTGTGCTCTCTCAGCAGTTGGCTCTGGATGCTTGCCGTCCATGTACTGGCAGGTGTCACTGCGCTCGTCCTCCTCATCCTGCCCATGCCAAAGCACCCTCCAGGCTCATGGCATCCAATTTCCCGGGGGCGAGTGGACATCCACAGGCATTTCCATCATGGCAGGAGGCTCGACAGACATCACATGGGCCTGGCACGATGAACATGGGGTGGATCATGGTATTGCCCCATGCAACACACCGCGCCGTCGTACCAAGCGAAGAATACTACCTGCTCAGATCAACTGTGGAGATCCGCACCATCAGAATGAGGACCGACTGCTGCACCTTTTGGCGACGTGCAGCGAACCCTACCCTCAGATCAAGTGCAGGAATCCCCGCCCGCTGGGAGCCAAGTGCTGAACTTCGCCTCGACTCCAGGCCAAGTGCACAGACCTTTCGCACCCCCGGGCCAAGCGCAGAGCAACACACTCAGGTCAAGTGCAGCGAATCTCACTCCCGGTCGAGGCGCAGAGAACCACACCCACAGGCCAAGTGCAGAGCATGACACTCTCGGGTCAAACGCAGAGCACCGCACCCTTGGGCGGCCGAACTCAGGAGCAGGAGGCTCCACCCTTTCCCGCTTTCTCACATCTCACCGCCTCCAGGATATATGCATACCTTACTGCTTTCCTGCCCAGGCCCATGGCCAAGAACCTCTTTGAGCAATTCCACCGGCGAGATCACTGTCTCCGTAACATTCACACCAATCGATGTCGCCTCGTAAAATAGCCAGCATCTACTTTTTGGCCCTGGTCATATTCCAACGTGAATGCATCTCTCAGGCTATCAACGCACGCACCGTCCCAGCCTTTCCCGTTGTTAGCGAGAATCACCGCGTTGAGGTGTTGAACATCGTTCGACATGGGCATGGAGCTCAACAACAATACAGGTAAGATTTCTCGAGTTCCTGTAACGATTACATGTCTGGCTAGTTCGGATTGCAATATATCATCTTTATTTGTCTCATACTTCTTGCAAAGCTCGCGAATGACGAACCTGTGTCGGATTTGGCACAGATCTTGAAAACTTGCGACCATCCGTGTCGAATCCGTCACACCTACGAACCTCGCAAGAATCTCTCGCGAATCTGCTTAAAATCTGCCTCATCTGTCACTGACGTAATCCGGCTTTTTTTTCTCTGTGCCTCCTAGTCCGGATCCGGGAAAGATCTTGCGGATTCTCTCACAGAGGTCAAAACATGGCTGCCTTTATCGGAGCCTTGAGCCTGTCTAGCAGCTAAGCAGTCTTTCCCTCCCCAACAGTCATGACTAGCATCCCTTCTGCCACAGTATGGGGATCACTCTCTGCCCGCAAACACGCACTTTTGATTCACGGATTAACCTCTTCTTCGCATACATGGCATAGAGTAGCCTCCTCCCTGGCCGCTCAAGGTATGGTTCGGCATGTGTTGCTCTACTTTGGGGTGCTGAGCGCTGGTAGGCTATCTGGTCACAGCGCCTGACCTCATCGGGCACGGATTGCGGCGGGCCACAGATTATCACATGGACTCAATAGTTGAAGATCTACGCCCATATCTCTCAGCAAGGAATTATGATTTGATCATGGGACATTCTCTTGGCGGGGTGACCACCATGTCCCTCTTCCCTTATTTACCCCAGTCGCGCCCAACAGCCATTATCCTTGTTGACCCTCCTTTGCAGCAAGGAGCGGAGAAGATTGCAGTCAAGGATGCTATATTTTCTGCTTCATGCATAGACGTTAAGGGTGCAGGTGCTTATCTGGCCGAAAATCCATTGTGGACCGGAGAAGATGCCATCTACAGGGAGCTTGGCACCCGTTTGGCGGACCCCGAGGCTGTCCATGGTATCTACGGAGTAAGATCCAGCTAATTTGCTCTTTTTGGTCAATTTGTTCATGATCTTTGCTTGCTACAGCAAAATCAACCATGGAACTTCCTTCATTATTTCGAAAAGACATCACCAAAGTGGAAAGTGACTGTCTTGATTGCAGATCCTGCGATCAACCAGACCTGCTTTGCTGACGACCTCCAACCATTTCCTCATGTTCGATTTGTCCATGTACCCAATGCTGGGCATTGGATACAGTACGAGTTTCCCGAGGTTGTGGTTGAAGAGGCATTGAAAACAGTTGCTGAATTGAAAGTAGTTTGAATCTGTCCGTAGTTTTGTTGTCTAATAAATCGGCGTGGGTAGTACATAGGTTCAGTTCGTACAACGAAGAATACAATCTATCATACACCTGTGACACAGTCCCCAATCTAAAATCCACCAACAGATCGACGACCAACTTTACATCCTGAAAATAATCTCCTTTGATAGTTCTGCACCGAGGGCACGTATGCAACCCACGATTTCCTGGCGAGTATAATCGACTTGCCATCCTTGCGACATCTTTACCACAGAGTGGTCAGCGGGAAAAAGCAAGCGAAACAATCGGTCCTCACAGTCGCAGGGATCAAGGAAACAGTGCGATCCTGAATGGAGTAAATGGATCTAACTTCGCTTGCTAATTCTTCTTCATCATTGATTTCGACGACTGCAATTGTTCAGTGCATATACTCCGCTCGGTCAAGTTTTTTCACCTTCTCCGGGATCGTCCGGACCGGCTAGGGAATGATCGGGCTGAGAGAAGACAGCGTATCGATATTCATTCAACAACTCTACGCAACACTTCAGAGGGTGCCACGTAAAATCCTCCTGGGTACAGGCTCGTCAGAAAGCCACCTTTGCCTTACAGTACGCCTACCGGATCAGCGAGGAAAGAGGGAGTGTATTCTCCTTTGTAACTCATTTTTGGGCACGAATGAATGTAAAAACCTGACAGGGTCATGTCAATGGGGGGGAGAGAAAGTAGAATTGCACGTACCCATATACAGCGCATCGAGTGAGGAGAATCCAGCATCGTGTATCTCCCGCGCGAGAGCTGCTTCTCGAAGAGCACTCAGCTAGCATGTAAATTGACCTGTCAGTACTTTAGATGTATAATCGGCACCAAAAACACATACTTTTCCCAAGGAGTATTTCTCCCACTTTGCATTGTACATGAAATACACACTGGAAACGCAGCCTGGTAAAATGTCCAGCACCCCTACTGCAATCAGTTCACCGTCTAATCTGTACATTTGGTGATATGATCCAAAGTGTGGTGGTAGGTGTCGGAAAGGTGGTGTCTGATAGGGAATGGGTTCTGACTTTATTCGTCAAGTGAAGAACACCTGAGAGAACAACAACAGCTGATACTCACTATCAGCGGTGACTGCACCAAGAATCGCCTAAACGAACGTGGCGTATTATCGTCGTCATGATGAATCTGCGTCTGGTATGCGACATAAAGTGTATACTTTTCATCGGTGTACGATGATTGCTCGAGTGTCACCTGCAAGACTCACTTTACGAGACAGCATACGGTGTGAACAACATACTGCGTACTTGAAAATCATGCCGCGGCTCCTCGCCAGCAGGGAAGGATGCTCGCTCAGATCTATGGATGGAAGAGACCAAACAGAACGCGGCTCGCTGTGACTGACCAGGAGTTGCAACAACATCTCCGTGACCGTCTTGCACGAAGCGGTTCCACCTAGCCAGTGGTGAGATCATGCAAACTCCCCCAATTTCACGTTCTTTCCCACCTGTTCAAGAGCTTCCGCTGACTGCGCGACGGTTTGAAGGCGAGAGCATCAAGCCTGTTGAAACGTCCTTAAGATGCACTTCGGAAAGAGCGAATACGAGAGTCCCACAAACTTGATTGTGTATTGCGGGCAGCATGAGCGACGGAGGTCGGGGGCGTAGCAATATGTTCCAGATCTCCTCCATCCACGGTCGACCATCTTCTGGTACACCTTTTCACGAGTAAGCAGCTGCGTCGTGGAAAGCGAAAGCTCTTACACCACAGGATAACTGAGACGTGATGAGACTAGCCTTCTTGACGCTGGTCTCAGCCAAGCTCCTCCCACCCGGTGCTCCACAGTAGCCACACGTAGAACATGTTGGGCCCAAAGGAGTCCCAACGGATATTGGCATCTTGGTGATGAGCTGATCTGACTATCTGAGCGTGACGAGGCAATTTTGGTCAAGCTGGCGCCTAATCATCGCATGAATTATCAATTACTACGACAGACATGTAACTTGGACTAGCCCCAACCATCCCATCGTCCATACTTTCGATACTCTTGCAGAACCAACTCACGACTCCCCTTTCTCTCCTTTTCCCGCTCCTTCCCTTTACCGTTTTCCGGAAGTGACGTGACCGAGGAGACGCTAGAGGTCCGTTGACGGAACACTGATGGGGATTTCGGAGGGGATCCAGCCACAGGTGGCGAGGCTTGAGACCCCTTGGGAGGCAATGCAAGCCGATACCATCCCCCACTGTAAGTTAGAATGACGAGTTGAAACTCGGGGGCTACCCCGGCGACTTCAGAGGCCACCGTAATCCAGCCAACAACACATTTCTCATCAGCAGCAATGTCAGTATGTGACGGGCGGACGGAAGACGTCGAGGACAGCGAAATATGAGCAGCTTGTGTGGGTATTCGATACTGTGCGTACGACCATTCCGAGTCAAAGTATTTGGGTAGTGGTAAAAAGGGGGTGAGTGGCGACAAGGATGATTGTCGGTTTCTGCGTGGCGAAAGTAAGCCGTCTGGCGTCAGACGATACAATCAACTTACGACGCCCTGGACGAGACAAGAGAGAATACATGAACAGTCCCCTTGTCACTCCATACGCCTACTTCCTTTTCGTCAGGCCGGAAGGCGACCCCATAGATCTCCGCTGTGTCTGCGCCTCTACGAAACTCCCGAAGAAGCTTTCCAGAAGTTGTGTCCCATATGCGGACAAGCGTTCCCCGTGATGACGTGGTGGCCAGGAATCGGCCTGATGCAGGTAGTGAGAGCGTCGTCAGGGTGGACTCGTGGGCCGCAATCATTGACACTGGGTGTTTTAGTGGTGGCGGCGGCGGTTTGGATGGAGGGACGGAAGGCGGGGGTCCGAGAGGGGCCGGGGGAACACAGGGTGGTAGATGCACGAGCTGCACATGTCCCATCTGCCTACCTGGAATTGCAAGTAACGTGGCATAGGCTGCGGTAGCCATTGCAAGGATCCCTTGAGGGTCATGTAAGTCCTGTATCGCGAGAATCCTGGAGGAAAGAGGCCCACCTCGTGAATTGTCAGAGGTATCGTATTCTGCCCTTCTGGCGATGGTATCGTTCACCTCGAAGACAACGACTCTCCGTCGCAGAGCCACCGCAAGCCAGCCCCGTCTACAAGCGACTCCGCGTACTCGCTCCCTGAACTCTAGTTCGGCGACCTCGACCCCTGCGGCATCGTCCCATAGGATCACCTTGTTTGGCGGATACAGTGGGCTACGACCACCCCCGAGGAGGAAGAGCAGCGATGACGTGTGACAAGGCACGACGGCAACTAACGTGCCACCAGTGAACTCTGTGGACAAACATCAGTGGTCAACGAGGGCGCCGAGAACGACATACATGCCTCTCTTGCGAAGTAGCCTGAGTGGCCATGCCTGATAAACGGCGAAACCAGTCGGTGTTGAGGCAGTGAATATCTGACAATCCGCATCAAACTGGGCATCGAAGATCTGAACTGGGTCTGTTGGGGTGATGGAATGTCGAGCGAGGTTCATGAAGTGGAAGCGAGAGGGATGTGGTGACTACTGCAGCAGAGCCGTTAGGAGAGAGCTCCAAATCGGACCATCTGCTATGATACTCGAATCTCTACAGTCGAGCATGGATAATGTAATAATACACAAGAGAAAAAACCCGACGAAACGGATGCAAGTGGCAAGGGGGCATACATACATACATACAGAAACCCAGATCACGTATAAATATATTCAATGCGTTCTCGACAGCACTGTTTACCCCCGAGCAGAATGTGCGACCGCCGCAGATGCGTACGGGGTCGCGTGATAGGCGGAGTGATGGGCATAGGCAGGGGTATGCGGGGTCGCACGAGGTACATCGTTGGTGTCGTCCCAAGCCTTTGGTGGCCGCAAGCCAACACCGGCAAGTTGTTGGCGAGCAGCTTTGAACTCGAGTTCTTCTGCCTGGTTCTGAGCAACCAAGGCAGCTTTTGCCTCTGCCTGTCTCTGAAGCTCGGCTTCGGATTCGTCAGACAAGTAATCTGTGAATGCGCCGTCTGAGATGACGGTGGCATCGGACAAGGAGCCGCGGGAGCCGCCACTGTCACTGCTGCTCTCGGAAGAGCTGCTGATGTCGAGGGCAGTCATGGCGGTCTCTAAAGTCGACCTTTTGGAAGAAAGTGTTCGGCCGAATGGCGCATCTTGAGAGGATGTCACGCAGGAATCTACGGGGGACGTGTGGAGGGTGGAAGGGCATTGATTCTGGGTAGGTGGGTCACCGGGGGGTCTCGGAGGGGAATAGGAAGGGGCGACGGCGGAGAGAGAGGGACGAGCTGTCCCGTTGCGACGAGAGAGAGAGCCATCTTGGTCGATGTGTCTGCGCATAGAAGGGGTGCGGGATTTGTCCTTGGTGCCTTCGGAGTATGTTTGGCGACGGGAGAGTGGGTGCTGATCGGAGGGGGTGGAGGAGGAGCGAGGAGTTGTGCCTGCCAGAGCTGAACTCTGGGGGACGGGGCTGCCACCGGAACGACCGCGGGAGGGAATGGGGACGGGCTGGGACTTTGAGGAGGATGGGCAGGGTCTGTTGGGTGGACTGTTGATGCTGTTGCGACGATCCAAGGTGGGGGACGACTGGTGTTGGGGTTGTTGGGGTTGTAGTTGTGTACGTGCGGAGGAGATGATGGGGGGGAGGGGGCTGCCCCTGGAGAGGATTGCGTCGAGGACGGTCTTTATCTCCGGAGGCATGGGTATGCTATGCACGATGCTGACGGTGGGCCAGTCGGCGGGCTGTATGAGACGGTGCTCGCTTTGTGTGGGGGGACGGCAGCAACCGGGCCAGCCGTGGTTGTTGTACACGGTGAGTTTCGGGTTGGAGCGAGCCCACTGTTGGCGGAAGGGAGTGAGGACGGAGGGGATCGGAGGAGAGGAGGGGAGTAGACCTTGCAGTATCCACAGCCATTGAAGGACTTTACTGTGAAGGAATGTGGGGACGGGATGGGGGCGGGCGGGGAGGGAGAGACGGACCTTCAGCGTTCTTGAGATGGACGACGTCGATGCGGGGGTGGTTGGCTCTGTTGTAGCAGACGTCGCGGAGATGGGGGCATCTGTGGGAGTATTGGTTCAGGACGAGGAGAGAGAGGGGAGAGAGCTGATACCGGGCAGCGCTTGGCTTGAAGACCTTGCACATCGGACAGGGCACGGCAGCGATGTCGGCGGGGGCGTTGTACTGGTAACACATTCTCGTGGAGGAGGAGGACCAGGAGCAACACCCGCGCTCGTAAATATTCTTATACCATACTAAAAAAGGGCCTCTCCTCCTCCCCCTCCGAGTCGACTCCCTTCCATCTCCCACCACCATCGACAATGGGAAAGTCCCAGTCAAAACTCTCCCCAGACCAGCTCACAGATCTCCAAAAGAACACCTATTGTATGCCTTTCCCCGCCCTCCCCTTCCCCGCTCATCCGTCCTCCCAGTCGATAAGCGAGAACTCCAGCAATGGTCCCTGCGTCCCCGCTCGCTGCCCCGCTCGCTCTGACCCCCCTCTAGGTACAAGGGCTTCCTCAAGGACTGTCCATCAGGCCAGCTCGACAGGTCCGAATTCCGTCGCATATACAAACAGTTCTTTCCGTTCGGTGACCCCGGCGAGTTCGCAGACTATGTCTTCAACGTCTTTGACGAAAACAAGAACGGTACAATCGACTTTAAGGAGTTCATCTGCGCTCTCAGCGTCACAAGTCGTGGCCGCCTGGACGAAAAGCTCAAGTGTATGTCCCCTCCATGTCCATCGTACCCCATCTCACGCGCCCATAGGGGCATTCCAACTCTATGACATAGACAAGGACGGCTTCATCACCTACGACGAGATGCTCCAGATCGTCGCTTCCATCTACAAGATGACCGGTCAGATGGTCAACCTCCCCGCCGATGAAGACACGCCCGAAAAGGTCCCTTCCTCTCTCCCTCTCCCCTCCCCCACCTGACCTGTCTTCTCAGCGTGTGGACAAGATTTTCAGAAATATGGATCGAGACAAGGATGCAAAGCTGACTTATGATGAATTCGTCGAGGGCAGCAAGCAGGACCCAACTATAGTCCAGGTAGGTCACCCGCCCGCATGGTCCTACGCCGTCACTCACCCATGTGATCCAGGCCTTGTCCCTCTACGACGGCCTAGTATAGGATCACGCGCGATTTCCCCTTGCATCGTACCTTATCGCATGGACGCCCGCGGAGCCGTCCCATGTAGTACTATCTGCCTCTAATCTGCACTCGCACCGAAAGAGATTGTCGGTGCCCTTGTTTACGATCTCCCCAGTTGTATCCAGTCATGTAACGGTACCGTGTTGCTCCTAGACCCTATTGTAATGACCTCTACTTAGAAGCCAGCTTTCCATACTTGCCAAGGATCTTGGCGTCCACATCTTCCCCTGCCCAGGTGTACAGCCCTTCCGCAAACTCTAGATTATCCAATTCCGTCTTGAACAATTTGGCGTAATCCTGTGGCTGCCCAGCCTGCGCAGTTCCCATGCCCGCAAATGGCGACGTCGTCATCTCACGCGTAGAATCAGCAGCTACCCAACGGAGGTCCGCTTGTCAGCACCAAATCCTCAAACGACGACTGAAAACACGCACAGTTATCACCTCCGAGGATAAGACGGTACAACCCGTTCAGGCCGAAAAAGTTGAGGAAATACCACGACAGGGACGACACCCACCGAACGTCCATATCGGGTGTCTCGATGCCACGCTGAAGCATAGACTTGAACCCGAGCGTGAGGGGAAAGGGCAGTTTGACTGGAAAAATCTGAGTAACATGGAGCACCAGACCAGCGATCACGCACTTAGGACAAACCCTTGGAAGAAAAAGTTGATCCAGCCCATGATGACCATTTGCGGCACCATCATCACCATCTGCGTCTTCATCCCGGCCATCATCCCGTCCATGGCAGCTGGGTCCGAGAAGGGGTTCGGTGTAGACGATGTCGAATCACCTTTGGGTGGACCGTCCTTAAGATATGTGCCAGCCCTGAATGCTTCGGAAAGGTTCTGAGATATCGTTTTGTAGTATACCGGTGGTATCGGTGACTTTGCAGACGTCGCGCGGAGTATGTGAGATCTTGCGAGAGCCCGCCTAGACGTATGCAGCATTTTCGGACAACGTCAGCAAAAGGTGGCAAAGGGGACACACTGTTCACGAAGCGCCGCACGGGACAACTTCTTGGGCATCGACTGTAGTAGAACTACGACATAATGTCGCAGCACGCCGACAAGAATCTTGGAATCAGAAAAGATGCGGTCAGTGAATGGCATCCATCGGTGGTGTGCGCCTACCATGACGAGGGTGATTGGGAACAGGACCCAATCTCGTATCTGAGGGTCGAGATATAAAGAGACCCTGCCAATCTATCCTGTTAGCATGGAAATAACGCGTCAGGACAGCCATAGGAATACGGACGGAGTACTCGAGGACATGACTGCAAAGATTGGTTTGACCAATGGCGGCCGCGAGACTTGCCACGCAGCTGCCTCTTTTGGTGGGGCAGTCGCATGCCGCAGCAACAAACGCTCCCGGCTTCCGTCCGCCTCCATCATGGACAACTCTCCGACCGCACTTTTTGATACATACGAGCAAGACTTTCGTCAAATACTTGACAGTGTACGGTCGAAGCTCGACGGAGATGGTAAAGATGAACGTGGAGGTGAGGACAATGCATACCTTTGCGGACACTCATCCATTTGTATTCAAACAGAACAGAGAAGAACGGCTCTCAGACGAGTAGAGATGGAATTAGACGAGGCGGATGAAATGGCATGTGATGCCCTCCCCATGTCCCTCACCGGCTAACATGTGTCCAGATCTCGCAAATGGAGATTGAAATCCAGGGGATACCCCAGTCACTCAGGCCTCAGTATCAGACTCGCCTCAGAACTGCGAAGGCGGATCTGACCAGGCACAAGAAGACATCCAAGGACCTGCACACCCAATATTCCCGGGCAGACTTGCTCGCATCACCCGGGAGAGCTAGCACACCAACCTCGGATGAACCCTATGGTGCAACGAGCGATAGAACGAGGTTGTTGGCCGGTACTGCAATGTTGGAGGATGGCACGAGACGACTGCAAGAATCTCAGCGAGTTGCCCTCGAGACCGAGGACCAGGGTGCTGAGATTCTGGTGAACCTCCGTGCTCAGCGAGAGCAAATCGAGAACGCAAGGGATACCGTGGGTCATAATTTTGCAGAGTTCTCGGCGCGCCACTCACTGTCACCCAGTTACGGACTGCAGACACGGCCATAGACCGCGCGACGGGGACGCTGAGGAAAATGATCAGGCGGTAAGTTCAGTATCGTCAGCTAGCCATGTTAGATGAATCTGACTGTTTGACCCAGGATGTATCAGCAGCGTGTAGTGACTGCCGCTATCATTGTCTTGCTCGTCCTCCTCATCGCAATCATCATTTGGGAAAAGCTTTTCCGCTAGAACACTTTGATTATTTATTACATGCACATTGTCCATAACAGGTTCACGGACGGTGTAGTATTTATCATCTCTACGTACCAGTCCTCTCAGCTGCTTCCAACACTAATTCAGGGTCGGGTAGCGTTTTCATATGGTATATATGAAGAACGCATTCCTTTGATTTCTCAAAGCCGCTGTTACTGAGGTTTGAAAATCACTCACTGTTTATCAGTCAAATCTGCAAAAGCGTGCCGTTCAGCCTCTTGCTGAAGCATTTCGTCGGTCCAGCCTTTGGCCGCCTTTAAGTCTGCCAGTGCTTTGAGCTTCTTCCTATTCAACCTGATGTTGATGTGACGCAAAAGGTAGGCCACGCCTACTTGAATCGTTAACAGGACCATGATTGCTGCCTTTCCGGGAATATACGCGGGTGCATCTGACGGCTGAAATATCTCCGTTCCAATGATATTGCCCACGGAGAAGAAGGTCAACGTCACAGCATTGATCGTAAGCTGGCAACCAGTTCAACGACGATGGTCATGTAGTAAAAGAAGTACACGAGCTAACCTTCTTCGTGTACCCGCTCGTGTTGCTGGCATTGTACGCGTAGATGACGGATAAAGTACTTCCAAAAGTTCCGATTAGATATGTCCCTTGGTGAATCATCAGCTGAGATCTGAATCCTATCTCTGTAAAACACACCAAAAAGCAAGACCCCTTTCTGATTTGTCCCATTGAAACCTATGAGGAGAGCTGCAATGGTGTGAATCATTTACTTTGAAGAAAAACAATAAACGTGGTATTCCTGACCCATTCCAACAATTGTGGGCAACGTCGCCCAGATCACAGGAAGCATCCTCTCCCCCTCGTCCCACGTGAACCCAAGCGTACGCTCGCTAGCGAAAAATGACTCACCTTTTTATCGGAGTACCATCCGCAAATTAACACAGAAAACACTTCCACGACACCAGCTGGGGTCGCAAGTATCAACGTTTGCTTCGACCTAGGTTAAAATAGACTAGTAACGACACTGTTGCCCAAGCACGAAGGGTCGACGCACGTGTAACCAAAGTTCCTGATGATGATGTTGCTAACTGGATATCAGTAGAGTTAAACCGGCATAGCCATCCGAAGCAAAGGGGCTACCAACAGTTGGTCAGTCCACCACTTGGGATGTCGGCTGCATTCGCTCAGTATACGATTGCTAGGAGATATGATGGAACGCACTTAGCATGGTCGCAAGGACTATCAACCACGTGCGTACATCCAGCAATGCTTCCATCACTTGATCTTTCTTGAATTTCTTATTCGCTATGCCACCTTGGTCGTCACGGACGCGTTCAAGGCATGCTATGCGCTGTTCCTCGGTCAACAGACGCCAGGTCGTCGGGGAATCTGGGAACCAAAGAAGGACAACCAAGCCGACGAGAATAGCGAGACCACCGAGGAAATAGTACATGATCTGGTACCCTCGGAGCGTAGTTCCATCGTAGAACGAGATCCCCTGTTGATAAAAACACCAAGGGTTTACTTCGAAGTCATGTTTTCTCCTTCCAGCACTTACATACGAGGCAAACCCGCCAAATACTTGCGTGAATCCGAGCTGTTTGTTTGGTCAAAGAGGTTCCGCTAGTGAAAAAGGGAGATGAACCATCATATAGAAGTATGCAATGCGTGTGGCCTTGCTCTTGGTCAGACCTGTGTCGTCAGAAATATAACAGCTTACCTGTTCATTCTTTTTGTAAAACATAGAGATGACCAGAATCAAAATAGGTGCTACACAACTTTCGCACATTCCTGGTAAGATGAGACAAGCGAATCGGTAATGGACGAACAACCTACCCAGGACAAATCGGAGGGCAAAGAATGCACCAAAGGAGTTGGCACTCGCATGACAGATCAGGACGATTCCCCATATGAAGATATTAGCACCTGGAAAATATCAGTATCGGGCGGACACAGCAGACCGCGACATACAGAGATACTTTGCTAGTGGCAGCTTCTGTGCGATATAGACAGTCGGGAATTCCCAAGTGATGAAACCTGTTATTTGTGTGTAAGTCAAACGTACGGGGTTAAATTTGCAGCTACTTTCCAAGGTAAAACGCCATGGAGACTAAGTTGTATTCCTGAAGGCCACTGAGTCTCAGCTAAATCATGGGCCGTCGTTCACATTACCTGCCCGGTGATAGGGAACTCCATAATGCTAGCCCAGAGTATCTCAACTGTCAAGATTGGCTGGATACAACCAAGCACGAACCTCGCATAGTTAAGGGACGTCTTGTCGCTAATTCAGGGTTTTAGGAAGCTAAACTGGAGAGAGTCAAGAGGCTTACAGAAACTGCGTGAAGTAGACAAGTGCTGCAATTGTCGGTATGAAGAAATCCTATATCTTTGATTTGAACCTCATTTCAGTGTGATGTAACGACTAGCTTACCAGTTTTCTCTTTAACCTGCGGTTGTATTCATCGCTGAAGTGCTGCCGTTCCTGTGCACCCACGAGTCGTAGAGCCTCGTCTCCATCTTCAAGCGAATTGATCGGATTTTCTGGAGTGACATCCTTGACTTCACAAGAGACCTCCTGTTTGCTGGGGGAATGCATAACGATTGCTGGATCGGCGGCGGATAGTGCAAAGTTCTTATCAGGACGGACACGCTATTTTTCCATGCGGGTTCACACGACCGGCTGGAATATCTGTGACCCATATTGCCCCACAGAGTTCCCTGCCACTAGATCAGAGATCAATGTGTGAGACCGGTTCTGTCAAACAGAATATTGACATTTACCGGGCCTTCGTTTATGTACGCTACTTGCGCATTGCGAAATTCGAATCTCAGTGTCTACGACTCGGCAAGCAGAACACCTACTTCGGGTACAACGGAGGTCCCTGTGCGCTGTTTATGACAGTAGCTGGGAGCCCCCCGGACTTTGACACATATAATGACAGTCGGCGAGCAACAGCGCGTACGTGTTCTTTTCGGTCTGCGAAATGCGTTATGGCGTAACAAGCAATGGCTAGGACCTGCATGCCACGTTTCGACTGCTTCCGGCACCCTAGTAGGCATCGTCAATGGCGACATGATGATGCTAGTTCAACCTGTCTGTATTTTAATGAGACAACTTGCCTCCCACTGGTCTCGGAACCAGATGTTGGACGGCAATCCCTCCCATGCAAGTAAACGAAGAAGCGGAGGACCACCCACCGGATCATGAACACCAGTTGGTCTCTTATCAACCCAGATGGATGTCAAATCAAGTAAATAAAACACTGCGGGAGAAAAAGAATAAGGTCTTAAAAATTTCACCTCTACACGCTAGTGAACTACATAGCTTGTCCATACTCGTTTGAACCCTGTTCTCCATGCCTCTGGTATTGACGGTATGGATCCCCGTAAGATGAGTAGTCGTAGCCATATGCTGGCTGCGCATAGTGACTCGGATAGTCCTGCACATCACGAGCAACTCCCGCCACATTGTCCGTTGGTGGCCGCGCTGCAGGGGTCGCCCTGCCTTGATACACATCATGGACATCCGCAACGTAGTTCTCTAACATCCCTGTTTGGGCATACGCTCCCGAATGCTGGTAAGAGATGGGAGCTGCAGTGGCAGAGAGGTTGACCTGGCTGCTATAGTCATCGTCATACCCATAATGTTGAGGCGGCTCCTCATCGAAAGTAGCTGTGGAAGGGTTGTATTGACCATACGCGGTTGATGCCTGGTGAGAATACCCCCCGCTGTACGTTGGCATGGGTGGGTAATCAGAGTAATCAACCCCTACGGGATTTGTATGATAACTTGGCGCCACGCTCTTGTTATCTGAAGTATAGAGATAATCCTGGGCGGCGTATGGACTTGGAGATGGCCCCCGCTTGATCACGGACGTAGCATCATCGTCGTTATCGTCAACAGAGAGGTTGGGAAGTGTGGGTTGTGGCAAGGGCTTGGCTATCATCTCACCCTTCTTGTTCTTGAGGTGAGAAAAGTCGCCCATAGCCTCTTTCTTAGCAAGCGCAGCAGCCTTAACTAACCGCTCTTTATTGCGGCGTTTGATGACTTCTGCAATGCGCTAAAGGCCACTCAGTCACCAGTCAAAATAAGCATAGTTAAAGACTCACTTTGTCAACTTTGTGGCAGACATATTCCTGAAAGGAGGTCAACAACATCTGTCGGGTTCAGGTGATGGGTAATGCATACCTTCAAGTTCCCTTGAATGTAGCAAAGGAGAGGAATATAACAGATGCCGGCGATAATCAACAAGAAAAGCGAGCCGGCAAAGATGACAAAGGTGAAAAACGTTGAAACAGTCAGGGCGGACGTCGAGAGACTGTTTCCAGCGAAATATTTCGATACGTTGTACCATGGACCATTGTCTTTCTTGGCGAGGTAAATACTGTACAGCGTCAGGGCGTTAATTGTCTGTCGAGGACCATCGGACAGAAGTAGCCGCTTCCAACCTATACCAGGAGGTCAGAGGTCATACAATGACAAAGATCCAAATAACTCGCTCTTAAACGTAAAGAAGATAAAGAAAGCAAAGTCGTCCTTCTTCTTGGTTGAATTACTGATGTGGTCGAAGAAGCAGAAGTGGTCGTACGAGCCTGCAACAGAAATATACTCAATGAGCAATCATATCTAGTACTCTTTTGACATACGGAGTGAGTAATAGTGGTTTGCCATCACATTTGTGAAAGCATATGAAATATCACGACTAGCTATGATCTTTTTTGATTTGCGAGCTTCATATGCCAACTAAAGAAATAAGAATACAGGAGGCTGGATCAAATGCGGGTACTCACAAGAAGGAAACCAAAGATGATACACCCTACGAACAACCACTTTCCGATATTAAAAGGGATATAGAAACAACCCTGTTGGTTCTGACAGTCGTTGAAGATTTGATTTGACCACGTCGAGGTGGTCAACATTGTGGTTGCAGAAAAGATATCCGAGATATACACAAGAAATGATTTGAGAATGACGATGTAAAGCCATAAGTACCTAGATATGTGCCAGGTTAGATATTGATCCATGTTACGCATGGGGGTGAAGCGGCACCCTGGGCAGGTGTACCGTACTGTGGCATGGTGTGGTAGACTCACTTTAACCGCATGAAGAATCCATTGTCTGTGAATTCCCGTGTGTCGATGAAGTCAAACTGCGAGAATAGTATTCACCCATGAGTTCATGAGTTTAGGAGAGGAACTGCGCTAATGCCGTACTTTGTGGTCGGGAACAATTTCTCGTTTCCATGCAGGGCCGGTACACATTGTATGGGGATGGTATAGTCGATCAAGGAGCGATCACGACAGCGAGCGAGTTGTCGAATATGGTGAGCAAGGATCGTTCGTGGCGGCGTGCGACACAGTCGCATACAGAACGGAACTGAACGCGCTAGAAGGAGTGGGCAATAAAAGAGAGAACCGACTAATCGCTGGGGAACGTTGAGCACACTGTAGGGAAATTTGTGAGAGGGGAGAGGAGGGACAAAAGAGAAGGTGTGAACTTCAAGTAGTAGGCGGTGAACTCGTATCAAAACCTTTGATTATATAATCAAGCAAGCATCCTTGATCATTCAGCCGCAACAATGACGACCGTACAGAAAATCAAAGTATGTCCCTCTTCTGTGTAGGTGCCATTCTTCTTCACGCATCCACGCCGTCGCAAGGAAATCGAGGATGAGATGGTAATCTTAAGCAACATCTTCCGGCCATAGCTTCATTCACCCCAGCCCGTAGGCCAGAAGTATGTTTCTGCACCAATACTTGTCCTCTGCGTTTTCCAAACATATTCAATCTCTTAGCCCAAAAAAATAAGGCCACCAGCTACCATCTCGGTCAGCTCAAGGCCAAACTCGCAAAGCTCAGGCGAGAGTTGATATCGCCGTCTGGAGGCGGGGGCGGAGGCGGGGGCATCGGCTTCGATGTGGCTCGGACGGGTGTAGCATCTGTTGGCTTCGTCGGTTTCCCCTCAGTTGGAAAGGTGAGGATAGCCACGGCCCTTCTCAGATCTGTGTTCGTACTGACCAACCAATAAGTCTACTCTCATGTCAAAACTCACAGGAACTCATTCAGAGGTTTCGGAGATCGACTTCACCACCCTTACCACCGTCCCCGGCACCTTGAAAGTGCATGGCGCCCCGATACAGATTTTAGATTTACGTGAGTACTTCATGTTCTTCGGAAAACTAACACTCAGCACCTCTTAGCCGGTATTATCGAGGGTGCGAACGACGGTCGTGGTAGAGGTCGTCAGGGCAAGTAAATTGTAGGCATGTATAACTCTTTCTGCTGACGGCCTGCCTTCTAGTGATCGCCGGTATGAAATGAGACACAGCATACCGTATAACGACCCGCTGAAGACTTATTTTCCCTTTCTTAGTTGCTCGGACATGCAATCTTATCTTTATCGTGCTAGACGTCCTCAAACCTCTTGGAGACAAGAAGCTCATCGAAAGTGAACTGGAAGGATTTGGTATCCGACTCAACAAAAAACCTCCCTCAATCATAGTTCGCAAGAAAGACAAGGGTGGAGTCGCAATCACAAATACTGTACCCCTCACAAACATTGATCACGATGAAATCAAAGCCGTGCTCAGCGAGTACAAGCTCAGCAACGCAGACGTCACAATACGGGAACCAAATTGCACCTCAGATGACCTAGTAGATGTGATCGAAGGCAACAGGCAAGTTTTCACCCCTCCCCTGCTCATAGCAGCTCACATAACCGACAGAGTTTATATACCTGCTGTATATGTAGGTTCATGTCATAACCATGCATCGAATTTCTGTGTTAACCCAAATTCGCAGGTTCTCAACAAAGTAAGCCAGCGCTGCCAGTCAAATTTCTTGAACCCCTCATGGACTCCCACTAGATAGATGCTATCTCAATAGAGGAACTTGATCTTCTGTAAGTAACTCACTTTGACTTCCTCGTTTGACGAAACATTATATATTATCCTCCAGATACAAAATTCCGAACAGCGTGCCAATATCATCCAAGGAGTGGATGAACGTCGACGAGTTGATTGAAAAGATGTGGGATGCTCTGGAGCTTGTCCGTGTTTACACAAAGCCGCGAGGGCAGTCCCCAGATTATTCTACTCCAGTTGTCCTGCGTCGGGGAAGATGCTCGATCGAGGATTTCTGCAATGCCATTCACAAGGAGATTGCGAAACAGATGAAATAGTGAGCCTCAGCCAGCGGTTTCCGTACGTCATCTTACTGAACTACCCTTAGCGCTATCGTGTGGGGATCCAGCGCGAAGCACGCGCGAGGGCAGAAAGTCGGTTTGGATCACATTTTGGAAGACGAAGACGGCAAGTCAAGGTGATTCTGCTGACATTTCCTACGTTGACCATTCCATGCAGTCGTGCACATCTCAAAGCGGTAGTTAAACAGATTTAGCTTGCATTTTTCCCGATGCTCGTATGAGATGTGTACTATTGTGTCAGGTATATTGTACCCAATCGGATGAAGGCCCACACCAGGCCGAACGCAGAGTATACACTTGTCATCATCAGGGGAAGAAATTCGACCTGAGGATTTCCACCAAAAATCAGCGGAAAGGCATGAATGAATGCCTGTAATGGAGCGAAGCCCAGCAAATATGCATTCTCTAACTGCTCCAGTATGACCCAGGGTAATGTAGTGGGGAACCTGACGAGGCTTGAAAAGAATTCGCAATCAATCACATGAGTTCACTCACTCATAAACTTGTTTGTGTAACGGATGGATTACCATGAAGCCCCAGATCAGAGAGTAGACCGTCTTGACCACAGTTTCTGTACTAGAGTAAGACAAGTGGTACCGTTCCACCAAAAAGGCTCACCGCTAGGTGTGAACAGCAAAGGGAACAGAGAAAATATTCCGGAAATGCTCGCTATCATGTAAGTCTTGAAATGGGCGTAGTCGTCTGCTGCAAGCAGACTGCCGATTTATGAGTCACGAGATTCTAAATTATCAGTGATCCATGGAGATGTTACCTGAGGGGCACAAGGACAAGGAGAATGGCTTTTTCATGGACATGCCAACCAAACATGTATGAAGTATAGCCACACAGCGTGAGGGCAGTTAAGAAGGACTTGTAGTTTGGTACCTTCCACAACTTGACAAGGAAAAACTTTAGAAGGTATCAGCTAAAATCCCTATCCCATATCCCGTTACCTACTAGTTGGAAAATGATCGTAATCACGAATGTATGGATTGGCTTGATAGTCGGGAGGACGGCGAATGTTGTGTCACCAACAAGACCGCGTGACGTAGAAATCACACCTTGCTGGTTTACTGTAAAATTCGTGCCAAAGCGCCTAGCCACTTTAAATGTACGAGATCAGCACTGAAAACCTAACAAAAAAAAAGCATACGCTGAAGAAGTACACGATCCATCACGGTCACCAAAGCCCATGCATTTGGCGCCCAGTAGGCGTGATTTAAACCACGAGTAAATGGGAAGAGACGAGATATAAGTTGCGGTAACTGGCCCATCAAGATGAATGGTCCAAGCGAGGCTCCAAATATCAAGATCACGGTATTTGCCAGCGAAATGAACTTTGTTGGGAGAATCCTGCCGGAAGAGGACATACAATGCGAACGCAACAGATATATAAAGTAAGCAGGCTGCCAAATCATAAATGTAATGGACAGAGCAGAGCGAGAGAACATACCGCAAGGTACATGTAGATGTGCTTGAAGTTCAGAAGCACAGCAAACAATAGACCACTTTCCAGTTTTCTGCCCTGTAACGCGAAACCAACCTTAGCACATACACAAACGCGACGGGAAGTTTCCCACCTCGCGCGCCATGAGAATTGACCAAAGCAAAATTCCAAACATGAAGCCATTGTATTGGAAGTGAATATGGTCGATAATCAGGAAACCTGGATGGAGGAAGAGGGAGGCGGAGAGAACACGTTGCCTCGAAGGGTCAACTGCTCCATGAATGAATCTAAATCACCAAGGTTAACTTTGTGTATCACTCCAAGACTCCGCAGTTTGCGAACCTAAGTAATGCTGCTCCGAGGACAATCTCAGTCAATATTACGGTGCTTCGCTGGTACGCGACAACAGACCACGCGTCGTAGTTCAGGTTATAAAGGTTAACTATCTGTGGATCAATGAATGATGCCGGGATCGACAAGAGCTTTTCAAAATAAGCAAAGAATGGAGGGTAGTCAAGCGCTGTAGAGCACGAATCAATGTTTTCGTAACACATGTCAAGAAGGCGTCTCACTCCATTGCGATGTAGTCTGCCGGACTGGTCAATGTGGAACGATAATCAGTGCTACGTGATGGCGTACATCATAGTACCATTGGGAGATGGGGAGCGAGTAAGTGACTGCAAGCCAATTGCGATGCACCTCAAAATCTGTCGAGCGACTATGCTACGCTTCAGAGCTAGGTCTATAAACATGCGTGATCCAAGCTCACTAAGAGGGGAAAAGAAGAAGCTTGACAGCAGTCGAGAGCAGTAACACGTCTGCCTCAGAGCGCGTTACAAGTTTGCCGATATTCGACCAGCGAGTTGGGTGGTACCAAGGTGCCTTTGGTTGTTCAGGCGACTTGTCTTCTTGTATTGTTGGCTGCCGCGCGTTGCTTGGCGAGGATGGTAAGGAATTGGACATTGGCTTTGGGCTGTCAATGTGTAGTGCCAGGAGCTCAGCGGGGTTGTACTGTAGCTCGACTGGTAGGCCAACTGGTACCGAGCCGCGTCGATTTACAAGGGTCTCACTACACTCAAACCAATAGTGACCGTGACACTCAAGAACCACCCTCGAATCTTACAACACGTCTCGACTTGTCATGTCCGATTTTGAGAAACATCTCGACTCCCTGATTACTTCTCGAGGTACGGGTTCTGACTTGAATGTACAAGCTTTTGTCGAATGGACTAGGTACACTTTGGAACTCTTGATGATCTATCGATGCTAACAAGACATCAGTCCCAAGGCGTTTGGCCACGATGGTACGCAAGCGTTCCACACCAAGTTAGATATACAAGTGTTGAACGCTCGAACGCGTAGATGGACTATTCCAAGACCCTGAAGACGATCTGGCTAGCGACCCGCGGTCTACCGTTCTGGACGTCTTCGTCCGGAACATCGAGTCACCCACTGTTGAGGCCGTCTGTAATATAGTACTCAAGTGTGTCCTCTTCGGGAGCAGCTTCTCGAGCGGCTGAATCACCAAGTGAACTAGTAAACCTGGTCCTCATGATGCACCACAAGTCTTAGTGGACCTACTCTCCAGCTCGCGTACGGATGTCGAGATCTCGAACGAAGTTGCCGAGCTCGTGGGTTTTGATCAGATCGAATTAGTCAAGGACTTGCTAGGATCACGCCTTTCGGTTGCAAAAGAAGTGAGCACAGACACCTCTACGCTGTATTACTCGTTCATTTACTACTCTACAGCTCTCTCGTCACTTGGTCTCGAGGGAAGGAAAGGAGGCAAATGACACCATCTCTCGGTCGTCGAGTAAGGAACTCACTTTTTTTGTCGTGTCGTATCGCCCAGTGAACCTTGTCAGTGGGAATCCTGCCGGTTAGTCTTGCGCCAGAGGACGCTCGTCGCCGTGTCCAGGAAACGTTGGACGCAAATTCTGCTCGTCCCCTATTCACTCAAACAGCGGTGAGTTTCGTTTTCCAAGTATTGGCCAGATGCTAACATCCATCAGCAAGAAGCCCCCGAAGTTTTCCCCCATATCTATACATCCTGGTCTAATATTGGTGGTGGTAGTGTTTTATCACCGTACGGAAGCAAGTATATGCTACCAATCGGGACTACAAGACAAGATTATGAGGTTGGCTCTTGGGAGCTCATTTCTCCCAGCCCGTCTCATATTTTCTCCAGGACTATCAAGAGGTGGTCATACCTCCCGCCAAAACGGTTCCACCGCGTGAATCTGAACGTCTTATACCTGTCTCTGAACTCGATGAGCTCGCTCGAGGATCATTCTCGGTAAGTGAATCCATATATCCAAATCGAAGCCAACTCAAATACACATACACCAGGGATATACATTTCTGAATAGAATACAATCTATTGTCTATTCCACTGCCTACGGTTCCAATGAAAACATACTCGTTTGCGGTGAGCGTTTGGGTCCGACTGGTTGTTGGAGTCTTTAATTGATGTTCTGTAGCTCCGACTGGTGCTGTGAGCCTTCTATTGATCGGACACCTTGCAGAATAATGATTAATGTATACAAGGGTAAAACCGATGTCGGTATGTTAACCATCCTGCGCGTCTTGGATCAGCATAGGTCGATTGTTGCTCCCGGATCACCTCTGCGAGCGTCCATAAATCGTGACAGCTTTAAGATTATATACGTGTAAGTGCAAGTGATTTCTCTACCCCAGGTACACTTATAGCGGGGATGCAGGGCACCGATGAAGGCTTTGGCTTCAGAGATTGTCCAGAAACTCGGAAAGCGCCTAAAATGGTTGTCAATATTAGTCAGAGAGTTGACTGGTTAGTATCTATTCTTTAGACCCTACAAGACAGACTAATCTGCTAGTATAGGTGACATGCAGCTCACAAAGGCAGAGATGGCGGAGACCCAGATCATCGTGACTACCCCCGAGAAATGGGACGTGGTCACTCGGAAGCCAACAGGCGAGGGCGAACTCGCATCTGTACGTATATTTTCTTCGCTTGTCTTAGCAAACTGACACAATTAAACAACCACTGCAGAAACTGAAACTCCTCATTGTAGACGAAGTACATCTTCTCAATGAAGAACGAGGTGCTGTGATCGAGACCATTGTCGCTCGAACCCTGCGCCAGGTAAGCGGCAGATCGATGAGTTCTATGACAGACTCTAGAACTTGAGCAGGTAGAATCCAGTCAATCTGTCATCCGGATTGTGGGTCTGAGTGCCACTCTTCCAAATTACCTCGATGTTGCTGATTTCCTGAGGTCGGTGACATTTAAAGGTAGAATGCGTCGTTGTTCAACATTTTTTAGTGTCTCTCGGTACACCGGTCTGTTCTATTTCGACTCATCCTTTCGGCCGATTCCGTTAGAGCAGCACTTCATTGGTATTAGAGGCAAGTCCGGGAGTACGCAATCAAAAAGGAATCTCGACCGCGTCACGTTTGAAAAGGTATCAGAACTAGTTCGTCAAGGCCATCAAGTCATGGTGTTTGTTCATGCACGCAAAGAAACCGTCAACGCGGCGCGTACTCTCCAGGATGCTGCTCAGGCAGAGGGCACGCTAGATGACTATAGTTGTCAAGACCATCCACGGTGGGACATCTTCCGCAGGAACATTGGCGAGTCACGCAACAAGGAGATGAAGCAACTTTTTGACCATGGCTTCGGTATCCACCACGCTGGGATGTTGCGATCTGATCGTAACTTAATGGAAAGGCTGTTCCAGGAGAGAGCAATCAAGGTGCGGGCAAACGGTAAATATTCCAGCATTCGTTGATCCTATCCAAGGTGTTATGTTGTACTGCCACCTTGGCATGGGGAGTCAACCTTCCTGCACACGCAGGTGTGTACTGAATCAAAGTTATTGGATGACACCCATAAATCCCACAGTTGTCATCAAGGGCACGCAAATATATGATAGCGGGAAAGGTTCATTCGTGGACCTTCCTATTCTTGATGTCCTGCAGGTTTTCGGTCGTGCTGGACGTCCCGGGTTGGAAAGCAGTGGTGAAGGATATATCTGCACGACGGAGGACAAACTTAAGCACTACCTTGATGCTGTTGTTTCGCAGGTGAGCAAATTTCTTACTGCAACTGTCAACCGACTGACGAGAAACCACAGAATCCGATTGAATCACAGTCAGTCGGTGTTCCCCTTACTCTCGAACCGGATACTCAACTTTGGCAGATTCCAATTACGCATGGTGGACGCATTGAATGCGGAGATCGCCCTTGGGACTGTGTCCAGCGTCGCAGAAGGAGTGCGTTGGCTTGGATACACATATCTTTTTGACCGAATGCGTAAGAATCCTACGCAATACGGTAAGCACAACTCTGAGAATCGACTACTATGGCTGACACCGGGGAAGGAATCTCGCGGGAATCGTTGATCGAAGATCCTTGGCTTGTTCACCAGCGGACAAAACTGATTGTGTCATCAGCACGCATATTGGCAAATCTGTCCATGATTGACTTTGACATGGATGTAAAAACTTTCATTATCAAGGACGTTGGAAGAATAGCCGCAAAGTACTATATTCGCCATCAATCAATCGAGGTCTTCCGGACGTTATTCAGGGCGAAGATGACCGAGGCGGATATTTTGGGTATGCTCTGTAAGAGCACAGAGGTGTGTCATTTTTTCAGGGATGCTTTTCAGGGATGCGCAGATTGTGATACTAGTGGCGTCTCCGTCCCAGTTTGATCAGATCCAGATTAGAGAATCCGAGACTAAAGAACTGGAGGAACTGATGACATCCATTCCTTGCGTGGTTCGAGTAAGTAGACATGCTCGTTAGGTGTTCACGTACTGATGGTGGCGCAGGGGGGCACTGACACTAGTCAGGGGAAAGTCAATATACTTTTGCAAAGTTTCATTTCCAACCTTCCCATTCAAGATTTCGCATTGGTGTCGGACACCGCATACGTGGCCCAGAATGGCGGTCGTATTGTGCGAGCTCTACTAGAAATTGCCATCAGCCGAAAATTTGCCAATGCAACAACTACACTTATGGGGATGAGCAAAGCCGTTGAAAAACGTTTGTGGCCTTACGAAGAGCCTCTAAGACAATTCAACTTGAAGGCGGAGATCCTACACGGCCTCGACGAGGCGCGCAAGGAGTACCATCCTTCGGAGCTCGCCACCTTGACGGCCGCCGAATTAGGAAACCTTATCCGGCTGAATGAATACCAAGGTCGAGCATTACTCGCCGCAGCCAGACAATTCCCATCTCTTGAACTAGCCTATTCCCTGCGCCCGCTTGGTCCTGATATATTGAAGGTTATCGTCACAGTGACCCGTACTTTCGACTGGAACCCCAAAGTACATGGATCTGTCGAGCCATTTTGGTTATGGGTTGAAGACCACGAAGGGAGTACAATACTTCAGTTAGCGGAGATCCTTCTTCGGGAATCAACAGAAACTCTAGATGTAGAGTTCGCAATCTCAATATCTGCAGATACCCTGCCGCCTTCGATTACCATTCGACTCATCTCTGACAAGTGGTTAGGGGCAGATAACGAACTGCCCATAAAACTGGACGATATATCCATGCCCTCAGCTTGCCATTCTCATATACGACGGGTGGACGTCGGCTTCCTCCCTCTTTCTTCGACACGCCTTCCCGTGCTAGACAAACACTTTTCTCACTTCCGTGAATTCAACGCCATACAAACCCAGGTATTCTGGAGTATCATCAACACAAAGTTGAATATCCTGGTTGCCGCACCCGCAAGTTGCGGAAAGTCTTTTCTGGCCCATATAGTCATCTGGTACGAGAACTCTCATGTTTCCCAGCTAGTGGTATGAACGACCTGTAGGAAAACACTGCTCGAGTCAACCTCATCTTCCTGGATCCTTGTCGTTGTTCCGAACGGAAACGCCGCAACAAAGACATTGTCAGAGCTGCGTTTTATATCGGGTGCTATGGGCGTTGGACTGGAGTACTCGACTGGCACCAACTTGTTCAACTCATCCAACGGCAAACTAATCAGGGTAATCACTGCGACGAGTCTTCTCGAAAGCTTTAACCTCACTGGTCTGACCCCAATTCGAAGCCATCCTAAAGTCATTCTATATGAGAACCTCGATCAAATGGATGCTTCCTATGAACTTGGTATTGCTCTTACGAAACATGCAACGGAACGTTTTTCTTGTCGCAGTATCGGTCTCACGAGGTCGCTCATTGACCCCGCGGACCTAGCGTCGTGGTTAGATGTCGAACCAATGGGACTCCACAGCTTCATGCCTAGGGATCGTGAACAATCGCTGACGTGTTCCATTCAACCATACACACTCCCGTACTCGGGTGCGCTTTTTAAGGCACTCGCGAAGCCCGTTTATACAGCTATCCGGGGCATCCATAGAGGTGATTACGGGGTCGTGTTTGTCCCCACTCGCAGACACTGCCACAGTGTAGCACAAGACTTGATTACGCAATGCGCGTTGACCTCGTTCTCCGAGAGAGGGTTCATCCCAGAATCCGTTTCCCCGATTCATGTCGAAGACCGCCTTACAAGGCTTCAAGACGCGACGCTGGTCAACTTTGTGTCAAGAGGCGTAGGGGTGTTTCATTATGGAATCTCAAAGTCGGACCGCAAACTGGTTCTTGAGCTCTTCGCGGAGGGAATTATCAGACTCTTGATAGCCCCTCGGGAGGCCTGCTGGAGTCTTCCGGTGCGCGCGGAGGTCGTCGTGACTATGGGCACGCAATATATACAAGGCGATCCTAGCAATTCTGAACGACAGCTGAGGGACTACACAATCCTGGAGGTCGTGCAGATGCAAAGCCGCGCCGTCAGACAGAACGGGGCTGGACACTTTGTGCTGTTCTGTCCGGCGGGAGCCGTGGAAATGTTTAACAAGTTCCTCAATGAAGATGGATTGCCATTGGAGTCGCAGTTACTAGAAACGGAGGCTTTGGAAAAGTGGTATCGGGAAAGGAGAAAAGACGGTACGATACGGAACGAACAGGACGGGGTGGATGCACTCTCTTTCACGTTCCTTGCTCAGCGGATGATGAGGAACCCGACCTACTACGGCCTTCGTCTCGATACCTCCCAAGGCGAGGCGTTGTCCCGCATAGTCGACAAGTTTGAGCGCAAATAGCCGAAGAGACTGAGCGTATATTCCACACAGTATGCACGTTTCAATGTTTTCATGAGTTGCGCTCTTGACCACCAGAAGTCCGCGAGTCCATCATGCGGGTCAAGGATCGAGACAGCAGAGACAAGGAAAAAGCAGACCGGCGATTTGGGCCACACACACAACACGCATTGCATTTAGAACAAAATATAAGAGTAGTCCATACTCTCCAGAACGGAATCTACTTGGATGGCCGGAGGACCAACAGTCTACTCGTCTAAGAGATGTACTTGGCCAGGGCCTGGAGCCGTTCCCCAGCCTGCCTGAGCGTATCCACATCCTTGCAGAAGGCGAAACGGGCATAATTCTCGCCGATGCTACAGTGCTCCTCGCAGTAGAACTGAAATGGTCAACTAGGCAATCAAGGACGTGCGACTGGTTGCTTGACTCACCTCACTAACGGGAATGGAAGAAACGCCGATCTCTACGGCTATGAACCAACAGGCCCTGGCAGAGACATGAGCAACATGGATGGAGACACAGTATGTTACATACTTGAAGTCCTTTCCCCGGCCCTGTACTGATTCTGGGAAAGGGTAGTTTTCCGGGACCTTCAATCCGGATATATCCTGCGATGCGATAAAGTCAAAAAAAGGCCGCTGACTATTTTTGACCCTTCTCACCACCAGTACGAAGTACGAGCCCTCTGGCAGGCTATACTTCAAGCCGACCCTATCGAATGCAGCAAGTAAAACGTCACGCCTCTCCTGGTATTCCGCAATCTGTTTTTCAAAGAATCCGCGAGATCGAGCTTGTTCGAGCCCGCATGCGGCGGCCTCTTGCAAGGGTGAATTGGAACAAAAGACAATGCGTGTGCAGGCGGCAAGAGTGGGTTTGATGATAGACGCTGGGCCGATTAGCCAACCAACGCGCCAACCGGTGGCGGCGAAAGCCTCTGGGTGAGAAAACATGAGTATCAGGAGACATTTATTCTGTCTGCACTCACTGCCAGCTGAGAGGACCGTGACAGTCCTGTCCCACATGCCAGGGAGAGTCGCGATGCGAACATGTTCCTTTCCGTCAAAGAGAAGACAATCGTACTTGGAGTGGCATGATCAACCGATTGTGAATGGCACTGAATGGGATTTGCGCACCACTTCGTCTGATATTACTAACAAGTTAAATTCTTCTGCGATGGCAGCAATCTTTTCCAATTCCTCCCTAGAGAAAACCTTGCCGACCGGGTTGTGGGGAGTATTAATGATGATTATCTTGGCTCGAGGGGTGATGGCGCGGCTATGAATTGGTTAAAGAGATGGAAGAAAGTGATTAATTGATTGATATACCGCAATTCATCAAAGTCGATCCACCAGTCGCTGCTGTTCGGCCTCTCGCCGGCCAAGTTAGGGTGCAAGGGAACATAAACGGGTTTTCCGCCGTTGAAGGTAACGGAAGGAAGGTATTGATCAAAGAAAGGCTCGAACATGATGACCTCGTCGCCCTGCTCCAAGAACGCGGTGAGTACAGAGTATTGACCTGGTAGGGATTGAATACGGTGGGAAGACATTAGGCTGAGGACGGCACCTTCGTTGGCACCACTGGTGACTTGAATCTCGGTCTCGACGTCAAGAGATCTATTAAAGGAAGACTCGTAGAAATCCTTGATGGCTTGGCGCAAGCGTATGCGTCCTTTTGGATGGGAGTAGTGGTTTGGCAAAGTCAGCCTGAGCGCCTGATCGGCAGCGTCGACGACCCAGGGGGGAGGGGGGAAGTTCATGTAGCCTTGACCAAGATTGATACAATCAGACGGAAGATTTGCGGCGCTGGGGGAGATGAGGAGGGGGTGAGGGTGAGCATGGTGCGACGCACTTGTAGATCGACCAAACATCTTGGGCCAAGGCACGCCCCTCGATGAGACGGGACGAGAATGGGATGAGGTTAGAGCGATCGTCGGCTAGAGTTGGCATGGTCGGTTGAGATTATGTGAGCAGCGCACACTCACTCCTCGAGATAATACCACGTGACACTAGTGGCAGTGTATCACCCCTGTGCAATGAGCGTTTGATCCGCGTCCAATGATCAATCTGTCTATATTTGGTAGTTGATTCCCACACTCCTTCCGCTTCTTCCAACTCGGTCACGGTGTTTCACTCGACCCGTCTGCGAGTCCATGGCTATTAAACGTTTCCTCGGCCCCATTGAAGAGTACGTCCTAGCTTACATTCAGCTCTTCCTTTCTCACAGCAACCACCAGGTCTGGGTTATCAGACTCTCAGCCTTCACACACTCCAACTACAGCTGACAGTGACGAGGAAGAGGTTTTCACGTATCCCGTAGACGACCGCAATGACGGTGTTGTACACTCTGGCGACGACGATGAAGAAGAAGAAGAAGGGTTTGCCTACCCCGACAACTCCCTAGATGCCTCAGCACATCAACATTCCCTGATAGTATCCGACGGGTTACCAGAACACGCTCTTGAGGCTCAGTCGCTTCGGGATTCTGCTCTCGAATCAACTACCGTGGTTGAAAAATCCCCAAGTTTGCTTCCATTTCCACCCCAAGCACAGGCTTCGTCCCATCCGTCACCCGCTCAGCTTGAGGCCCTGTCTGCCGCAGCTTCTCAAGGTGACCTCGTTCTACTCAAAAAACTGTTTGCTACTGCACTCCAGGGTGGTCATAATGAGCCCTTCGCACTAGCAAATCATGCTTCTTCACGTACGGGTTTCACCCCACTCCATGCTGCTGCAAGTCGCGGATATCTTGACATCGTCAAGTGGCGTGAGTCCTGGGTCGCCTCTTAACTTTGCGCGACCTTTTAATCATCTATTACCAGTTATTGAAGACTGCGGTGCGATGCCGGACTTGGAAGATCGCGAAGGCGAGGTTCGTATGCCTTTATCGCTCACTCTATCCTTCCCTGACCTCTCGTGCAGACCGCTCTACACAGAGCTGCATTAAATGGGCATATGTCAGTCATCCAGTATTTGTTGGCGAATAGAGCCGATGTCCATGCACGTGATGCAGACGGATGGACTGCATTGCATAACGCTTGCTCAAAGGTGACCTATCTTTCAAACGACTCCAAGAGTACTCCTCACATTGTTCTAGGGGTATCTTGACATTGTACGGTGGCTCTGTGAAACAGGTGGCGCTGTGAATGAAGTAGCTGGGGTGCGTGGTGTTGACCTTCGCAATAAAGGAGGTTGGACTCCTCTCAGTAGGTCGTCTCCCTTTTCGTTCCTGTGATTCCTGGTAACCCCTCCTCACAGTGAATGCGGCCTCGAAAGGGCACCTTCCGATCGTGATGTATTTGTTGTCCAAACAGGCTGCAGATCCGCTGGTACGAAATAACTGGGGCGAGACAGCGTATGATATCGCTGCTTTCGTATTTGAAGTGTGGATTTGCGAGGTATAACACACTTAACTTTCGTGTTTTGCCGTCTCATGCAATCCGTCAGGTCTTGCAAAAGGCGGAGGTTGAGCGGTGGCACGGTACTGCTGCATCATACAATCTCTTGCGTGTGCACACCACCGTGCCTTTGGTCCTGTACGAGAATCAACGTCTCGATACTCGTTTGAAGACGCTTGCTGTTTCAGGTGGACGCCCCAAGTTTTCCACGTCTGGACTTGGAGGTCGTGGTCGTCCTGCGCCTTGTCAGTTGAAGCTTCCCTCTCCACATGAAGACACGGGGGCAAAACTGGTGGTCTCGTCGCGCAGTGATGTACAGCTTCCTCTTGCATCCGATCCATATGTGCTGCCAAATGCTTCTCGTCGAGACACTCCCATATTAGAAGGTGCAGAGCGTAGTCACTTTTGGCTGTAAGTCTATTGGTTTCTGGTTGGTTATTTATAGAAAGTAAACCAGTTCGACAGATCTGATTGGGAGATTGACGATACCCATCCCAGAGTGAGCCCTGATGATGGCTGGCAGTATGCGCAGGGTTTTAGTACTCCAGATGAAGCTTGGTCACCCGAGCCCCCACCACAGCTTGTACGCCTTTTGTCCGGAACTGGGGTCGTGACAGCAGGTTTGTCGTCCCCGTCACGGAATCATGGGCGCGGAAGCAGTAGCAGTTCCTCGTCTTCTGTATCATCGCATACAAACACCTGGGTACGTCGCAGACGCTGGGTCCGTGTCATGCGCCGTAAACCTTTCCCTCCTCTCCCCTTCATGGAACCTGATGGTGCGATGTATGATCTTGCCCATGATGGATCTCTGATCCCCCACGTAAGCAATGGCGAGGGCGCAGAGGGAGGTGAAGAGGGGCAAGAACTAGAGGCAATACGTCCCAACCGGTTATCTTCGGCGCAGGACTACGTGGCGCGTGCACGCTACCTCGTTGGAAACCGGTCAGAGAGCAACGACGAAGTACGATCCGCCGTTGAAACGCGTCGCGCTATCGCTAAACTCGAACGGGCGACAAGCGAACTACGACAGGGAATTTTGAGTAAGTTATGCCTGGTGGTCATTTGGTTTTGCTCATGGATTCAACAGGTGACGACGACAGAGAACGGAAAGTACAAGCTGAGGTCTTGCTAAATGCGTACGGCAGAGAGCTGGAACGATGTAGACTTTCCGCAGGTGCTCAAGGTTTTCTAAACTCCGGCACGGTCGACGAATTTAATAATGGTGATGATGGTGATGATGATGGTGACGACGACGACGACGACGTTTTCCACTATCCAGGGTACTCTCCTCTCACGATCCATACACCTTCTGTCAGATCTGGATCAACCGAACACTCTTCCCGTCGTGCAGTCGCTCGGGACCTCACTCCCGACTTGTCTCAAGCAGCCGAGTTCCGGGTTCCCACTCGCGAAGCCCCTCAGAAGATGGCCGCTCCGATACGGCAGCCTATTCCCCCCTCACCCAATGCACAGTGGGAACGGGACGATGCAGTGCAGGCTTGCAATGAATGTCAACGTCGCTTTAGTTTTATTCTGAGAAGAGTAAGTCCCGTCTTCAGTTGACATCATTGGGTCCTAAAAAGTTGTCTGTTTCGTTGGATTTCGCTAGCATGTAAGTACATCCCAAGTCATGATAAATAGCTGTTGCCCCCAACTCGAATTCACAGCATTGTCGAAGATGCGGACATATCTTCTGTGACCGTTGCTCATGTCACAGAGCCCTCCTCAGTCCATCTGAGATTGTACAAGATCCGACATCTTCAGTGACTGCTGGAACATCAACATCCTTGTCTCAGCGTGTTTGTCAGTCCTGTTTCGATCAACGCAATGCGAGTACTTCTGCCGTGGAGCGCATCGTGGTTGATCGGGGGAGATTAATGGCTCCTGGTCAGCTCACGCGACAGAACTCTAGCTCCCAACTAAGCGACCTTGCAGAGTAAGTCGTGGGACTTTCTATAGTTGGTGGTGGTTGGCTCAAATCCCGCAGCTGCCCTGTTTGTGGAACTAATCTTTCGGCTTTCGAGGGTCCAGGGGATCAGGAAGCCCACGTCAAGGGTTGTCTGGACGGTGGGACTAGCTCTGCCCCCCAGGCTGTCAAGTATCTCGTGTACGAACTCCCAGCTGAAAGTGCTTTGGTGGGGGTTGAATGTGAGTTCTTGGCAGCTGTTTTTTGGTTTCTCGCTCATGTCACCTAGGCGTCATCTGTCTCGAAGAATTTACGAAAAGCTCCGAAGTTGCACGACTGAGCTGCTTCTGTAGCTTCCACAACGGTGAGAACTAGTGCCCTTCCAAGAGAACGCAACTTATGCTAGCCCCCAGCATGCTTATCATCTTGGTTGCAGCGTGGTCGCAGCTGCCCAGTTCATACACGTTGATGATACCAATACCCTCACGGAGGTTTCTCGTCATGCGCACTCCCACTGATTACAACCTGTACATAAACATGCAATACAAACTATGGATACATTAGTATACATGCTACCGTCAATCACCGTCTCTCGGTTCGTAAAAAGTACTGTAACGTATGCGACTCTCGTCCACGCGTATGACATTCGACAGGTCTTCCACGTCTGGGGGGATGATGTCTTGACCTTTGATCCCATCGTCCTGATCGTCTTCAAACCAAGTTGAGGGGTCGTCGTCGTCTGAATTATCCTCGTCCATATCTTCAAGGTCAGAGTCGGTCGGCTTATAGTTCCTACAAATCTGCTCAGACGATCTGTCGGGATAAATGCAAGCGAATACCGACATGAACGCCCATATACGAGCATCTATTTCCTGCCTAGATAGTACTTCCCCTTTGACCGGCAAGCCTATGCGTCTCTTCCTGTCGTCTGAGCGCTGTTGCCTCTCCAAGTCAATGGCATGTGCACGCTGTTCCAGTTCCACTGCCTCTTGCAGATTGAGAGATCCAACCTGGTGGTTCGCATTGTTGGATGCTAACGGGGCCTGGCATAAGAAAACATGAGTCACCGGCTCAAATTACGCAGTGGCAGGGGGCATACATATCGGGACAATGCCCGTCGTTTAGCATCGATGACACGAGGCTCAGGTTGTACGTCGACGGACATGATTTCATCGGCGTTGATATTCGCGTTCTTGAGACCCTTGCGAATTTCTTCGATCCCTTCGAGCTCTAGCAGTCGAGCATCTATAGCCGTTTGCTGAACGGAGAGCCGTTGCACGAGGGACGAAGTGGAGGCGATCCTGAGGCGCAGAAGCGTGCGTCGTCAGTCCGAGGCACCCCAGAAGTAGTCAACGGAGCGGGATGGGTTGCATACAGATGAATAGACCTACGATGAAGAAAGGAGTCTTTCGTTGCGATCGTGCTGGTCGTGCAATTCTCTCAGTGACATCTCTGCGATGGGTTTTGGCTTTGGCTTTGGTATCGCCCTGAAGCCCAGTGGTGCTGTTGTTATTTTAGTGCGAGTTGGAGAGGTCGGAGACTGTGGGCTGCTAGCTCTCGTAGGACCCATACTGTACTGTGAAGGGGGTTGGTGCTGAATATTGACTGGCAAATAACACGACCGAGGACGACCCTTTATACCGAGCTGAAGTTACCATTTTCGGTCAGGGCGGTCTGAACCATATACACACGCCGTTTTTGGACTCGCTGAAACAACTACTAGAAGAGTACACAACATACGAGGAGAAAAGTACAGTTTGACTTCGAAAATACAGCTTTCCGCTCCCATGGTCGTCGCAGAACAGAGCCAATTACATGAACATATCGCCCTGGGAAAAACATGCTCGTTAGCGTTATGTCGAACTGATGGTAGCAGACGCGTACCGCTCCAGGGGGCATGAATTCATCATTGTCAGGCTCTCGCGTGTTGGGCCCTCCCCCACGCGGCCTTCCACCGAATGTGGGTCTAAATGGGTGATTGGGGTCCGGTCCTACAGGGTCGAAACGGGCCCCAGGAGGTGCCCCTAAGGGAGGTAAGTACCCATCGCCACCCCATGGACCCCTGGAGTTGTCTGGTCTGCGTCCCCGGGAGCCAAAGATGGGATGGTCGGGACCAACAAACATCCCGTCTCCTCCATGAGGTGGAAAGATGGGGGGAGGCATAAATGCATCAGTTCCAAAGGGATCTAGATCCCTTCTCCCAACCTCCAGCGGATTGTACGGGCGTCGGTTAGAAGGAAAATGAACCGGAATGTCCTCAGGGAAAGGAGGTGTGACAGGTCTCGGACGAAGGGGACCAGAAGTCTGTGGAGGATTGGCAGGCATCGCACTTGCAGAGGCTTCTTCGGTCTCTTCCATATACCCATCCTTCCTAAGTCCTGGTACAAGCTTTTGTATAATTTTGAGTTTGAGCTGTGACACAAAATCCGCGATACGATTTGAGGATATGAAGCCGTGCACGAGGGGTGGTGCGCCAGCTTTGGAGGCATCATAAGGATAGAACGAGGGGGAAGTGAAATCATTGGTGGCTATATCCAACGACGCAGACTTGTCGTTCTGAAATAACGTCAAGTAAGATACATGGAGGGATGACAGCAGCGCACTTCGATGGCGATGGCGCTAATCAGAGTCCGCTGCCCAAGTCTTATGACTTTCACAAGAAACTCAAGGCTACTCTGCTCGTGTCTATATCTCAAAGCATGGTCTGTCAGTCCGCTGGTGTTCCAGTCTTCAGGTAAGACGTTATTTTGGAAGGTCCTTGCCGACGATGTGTCGTCATTCGCAATCAGGCGGAACCCAAGCGTAGTGAATATCGTATGGACGAGAGCTGCCAGTCCATCGTGAGCAGAAGAAAGACGATTGTTAGACGGTGGAAGAAGAGACACAAGCTGCGTTGTGAGTGCAGCTGGATCCAGAATGTTGCTCGCCATGGGGTAAGACTGACAAACGAAGGTTAGCTTTATATTTACGTAATAGCACAGCTTAGTCAAGGACTTGTGATTCTAACAGGACCAAACAAACACCTTTTCAAGTGCCACCACATTGTTTCTCCGCTTTCTACCCTTTTCCTATCCATGGCACGCAGGGAGAGGTCATACTCTCCGGACAGCTCAAACAAAAGGGTAAGACCTTCTCACCGTTCACCTCGGTCCCCTTCGCCGACTAGGCGGAATACCAAAAGACCCAGCAGGAGATACGACGACGAGAGGGACAGAGACCGAGACAGGGAAAGGGATAGGGACAGGGACAGGGATAGGGACAGAGAAAGAGACAGAGACAGAGCAAGGGACAGAGAACGAGAACGAGAACGCTACCGTGATGATCGCTATCGTGACGACCGACGGAGAGACGGGCATCGGGGTGATAGAAGAGATGACCACCGTGACGACAGGCGGCCCTCTCGCTCACCTGATCGTAGGGATCGTGACCGCCGACCTCTTTCGCCAGTTACAGCAAAGACCACTTCGGAGGTTGCACTCACACCTCCTCCAGCACCAGAAGACGAAAAATTGAAGGCCAAGCGGGCAAAACTCGAAGCTTGGAAGAAGGAGCGAGAAGCCAAGAAGGCGCTTGATGAAGCGAAAGCAAAGGCAATGGCCCTTGCTGGCAAGTCTGCACCAGGTTAGTCTTAGTTACACTGATTGTCCGCTTTGGTGAGATTTCACACCACTTGATCTTGCCCTTTAGCACCTCCGGCTCCAACGCCTGCAAAACCTGGGACGTCACTCAACCGTGCAGCGTTGACTGGTCTTGGCCTGAAAGGCCTTCCGTTGAAACCGGAAGTTCTGAGAGCGTCGAAAGCCGCTGCGGCTGTGATGGACGACTCAGAGGAGACCAAGCGCAAGCTAGAAACTCTCGGTGATATGCCTGCTGTCGATATGACCATGGCTGATGGAGAGGCCAGTGTCGGTGACCTTGAAGTAGACGACGATGACGAGGAAGCAAATCGAATGGACCAGGCACTAAAGAACAAGGCTACAGACGCCATGGAAGAGGACGACGAGATAGACCCTCTTGATGCCTTCATGAGTAATGTCAAAGACGAAGTGAAGAAAGTCAATGAGGAAGACTTGCTGAAAATGAACGGCAGCGGCGGTTTCTCTCGCGTTCGGCTTGACGATCGCATGGTTGAAGAAGGCAGTGAGGAGGTTGTGGAACCGGTCGTAGAGGACGAACTGGACGCTACCGAATTGAACCCGGAGGATATTCTCGCGCTAGCTGCCAAGAAAGCAAAGAAGAAGGACATCGCGGCCGTCGACCACTCCCGCGTAAAGTATGAGCCTTTCAGGAAGGAGTTTTACGCCCCCCCGCCAGACATTGCCGCCATGACAGACGAAGAAGCTGATCTCTTGAGACTTGAGTTAGATGGTATTAAGATTCGTGGCGTCGACTGCCCTCGGCCTGTTACAAAATGGAGCCACTTTGGTCTCCCTGCAAGCTGGTACGCAGTTGTTTTACCTTGCAAGTATGCCATGACTTATCTTGAACAGCTTGGACGTTATCAAAAGACTCAACTATACTGCACCTACTGCTATTCAAGCGCAAGCTATACCTGCGATCATGTCAGGAAGAGACGTCATCGGAGTCGCCAAGACAGGTTCTGGTAAAACGATTGCATTCCTTCTCCCTCTCTTCCGACATATCAAAGATCAACGACCGCTTGAGCAAATGGAAGGACCTCTGGCCATAGTAATGACTCCTACGCGCGAGCTCGCTGTGCAGATTCACCGGGAGTGCAAACCGTTTTTGAGAGTAATGAACTTGCGGGTACGCCAGGTGTATCTTTCACATTCTTTCAGATGCTGATTATTATTTTTAGGCTGTCTGTGCATACGGTGGTTCTCCGATCAAAGATCAGATCGCTGAGCTTAAGAAGGGCGCAGAAATAATTGTTTGCACCCCGGGACGCATGATAGACCTTTTGACGGCAAACTCTGGTCGTGTAACGAACCTGAAGCGGGTCACCTATGTCGTGCTTGACGAAGCGGACAGGATGTTTGACATGGGTTTTGAGCCGCAAGTGATGAAGATTGTCAACAACGTTCGACCAGACCGTCAAACCGTCTTGTTCTCTGCGACGTTCCCGAAACAAATGGATTCTCTCGCCCGAAAGATTTTGCAGAAGCCTCTCGAAATTACAGTTGGGGGTCGCTCAGTTGTTGCTGCAGAAATCGAACAGCTTGTGGAAGTCCGTGTGGAGGAAAGCAAGTTCAACCGACTACTGGAAATCCTTGGACAAATGTACAACGAAGATCCAGAATGCAGGACACTCATCTTTGTGGATCGACAAGAAGCAGCTGATAATTTATTGCGTGACCTCATGCGAAAGGGATATCTATGCATGTCTCTACACGGGGGCAAGGATCAGGTAGACCGCGACTCCACGATTGCGGACTTCAAGTCTGGGGTGGTTCCGATCGTCATCGCCACATCGGTTGCTGCTCGTGGATTGGATGTTAAGCAGCTGAAACTGGTCATAAATTTCGATGCTCCGAATCACATGGAGGACTATGTCCATCGTGCTGGCAGGACAGGACGCGCTGGAAACAAGGGAACGTGCGTGACGTTCATTACGCCCGAGCAAGAGAGGTACTCGGTCGACATATATCGGGCGTTGAAAGCCAGCAATGCAGCGACACCGAAAGAACTTGAGGATCTTGCGAATGGTATGTTTGTAGAACTATCTGTGTGATGTTGTTGACTGGGGATGTTTGGACAGGCTTTTTGGAGAAGGTCAAGACAGGGAAAGCGCGAGTAGCTGGATCTGGATTTGGTGGCAAGGGCTTGGACCGACTAGACAAGGAGCGAGAGGCCAAAGATCGTGCGGAGCGGAAAGCGTACGGCGAGCCTGAAGAGGAGAAGGCAGAGGAAACCCAGAAGGCAGCGACCAATACTACCGGTGGGGACGACATGACTTTCGGCAATTTCAAGGTAGAGATCAGACGCGGCCCGGCGCCAGACTCGTCCAAGGGTGTTCTAGGCATTGCTGGAGCTGCGGCGGTGGCGCGGCGTCTCGCGCACGCGAAAGAAGAGGAGAAGATACAAGCGCAGATCAGAACGGCACAAGAGGCAGCCAACCGTGCGGGCAGGGATTCACCAGCTGAGAAGCAAGCGCTGAGTGTGGTTGCCAAGCTCAACGCACAGCTGAAAGCGATGAAACTTGTTCTTCAATCGCAGATCCAGCACGACGAGAGCGGTGGCAGAAAAGTTAACCCGGACTCAACAGACTTTCACGCGATCATACCCATCAATGACTACCCTCAAAAAGCAAGATGGCGAGTTACAAACAAGGAGACGATGGTCCAGGTATGTGTTAGTCGCCGCAGCCGTGACCCTGACTGATTTGATCTGATTAGCTCATCGATATGACGGGGGCCTCGGTCACAAATAAGGGTGAGTAGCGTAAGCGTGGGGATGAACACCAGCTAACTTGTTTGAGCAGGTATCTATTACGAGCCCGGTAAAGAACCACCGCCAGAAGGACCACCGAAGCTCCATCTACTTGTCGAATCGAATGAAGAATATAGAGTAAGTTGAGGAATTGAGCATCTTTCGATGTGCTGACGGGTTTTATGTATACAGGTCGAGCAAGCGGTGCGAGAGATTAAACGGCTGCTCATTGAGGCGTCCGCTGCGGCATTACAAGCGGAGATGCGCAATCCGAGCGCGGTGGCAGGTCGATACAGCGTTGTGTAGTAGATACCAAATATGGTATATGTTGACGTCAGTACTAATGTCAGATCACGTCCGCCCGGCCGATGGGCGCATATATTCTTGTCACCCTTCTTATAAACCACACACTTTCCACAAATGCCCTCGCTTATTCTCTCCCCACCCGATGGCAGTCGACACCGAGTCCGTCGTCGAGTCCTCTCACACCGTCCGCGACGTCGACGTGCCCCCCCTTCCACCCGACCTCGACAGCAAACAAGATGACACAATTAACTGGGAGCACAGTCAACACAATCCCCGGAATTGGTCCCCGTTGAAAAAATGGACCGCCGCCGCCCTCGTCTGTATTCACCTCACCATCCCCAGTCCCCGCTAACCCGTTTCCTTTAGGTCTCCTTCTACACGTTTGTGACCCCCCTCGGCAGTTCCATGATGGCCCCCGGCCTCCCAGACCTTGCTTTAAGATACGACATCACGAGTACGACAGTCATCGCATTGGCCCTCAGCATCTTCCTTCTCTCCTTTGCTATCGGTCCTCTCTTCCTCGGTCCCCTCTCCGAGATGTATGGTCGCACCTGGGTATGCCCTCATGTCCTCTCCACACCACCTTATCCTCACACCCATCAGGTGTTGCACATCGCCAACTTATTCTTCCTCTGTTTCAACCTCGGCTGTGCGCTAGCACCAAATACCAGCTCTTTTATTGGTTTCCGCTTCCTCAGTGTGTCACCACACCATCCCACACTCCGCACTCCAGCTAAAGCCCTATAGGTGGCTTTGCCGGAAGCGCGCCAATTGCCTGTGGTGGTGGCAGTATAAGTGACCTCTTTTCCGAGAAGGACCGTGCATCTGCCATGGCATTATATACTCTTGGCCCTCTGATCGGTAATCTCACAACTTGACTACAACATTCACGACTCTCACTTGTGTCTAGGCCCAGTAATTGGTCCTGTCGTCGGTGGGTTTATTGCTCAAACGATTGGCATCCAATACGTTTTTTACGTGATTGCTGGCTTGTGTGGCGCTGCTGCTATCCTTGCCATTCCCCTTCTAAGGGAGACGTATGCACCGGTCATTCGCAGGCGACTTTATGCACGCGGCGCAGATCCAGAAAAGGGGGCTACAGTCACCCCAGTGCAAGATAGATGGAGCTATCTCTGGCTGAACCTGTCACGTCCGGTGATTCTTCTCACTCGAAGTGTCATTTGCTTTGTTCTCAGCTTATATATGGCCCTGTAAGTCCCTGCTTTTTGATGCTGCGAGAGATTGAGTCGAACTTGTTTTAGGATATATGG
Source organism: Butyriboletus appendiculatus (assembly GCA_038093555.1). Classification (NCBI taxonomy): domain Eukaryota; kingdom Fungi; phylum Basidiomycota; class Agaricomycetes; order Boletales; family Boletaceae; genus Butyriboletus; species Butyriboletus appendiculatus. Next base: position 210,752 of record JBBPSL010000002.1, read on the forward strand.
TTAGTAGTCACAACATGAAACTTGTCATCCAAGGAAACTGATGCCAGTGTCAACCAGGCATCTATTACCTGATGTTTACTACGTTTCCCAGTATGTCTTGCTGGTCCCTACCCCTGCCCTAGCATGAATATCGACTCTCTTTCAGACCTGTTTGCCGAGGTGTATCACTTCAGTGTCGGCATTGCCGGGTTGGCATATCTTGGCCTTGGATTGGGTTTCCTTGCAGCCAGCCTATTTGGTGCTAGGATATCGGACCAAATATATCATCGAGTACGCGCTCGCTTTTTGTCGAGTTCTTTGACTCACCCATCGCTAAGCTGGCCGCGAGAAACAGAGGGCAAGGAAAGCCAGAGATGCGCATCCCAGCACTAATATTCGGCTCCTTCTTCGTTCCTATCGGATTATTGTAAGCGGTGTTTCGCGTGGTTCACGTACGTGCTGACTCGTCTCTAGTTGGTATGGCTGGTCAGCTCAAGCCAGACTTCAATGGATCATGCCAATTATCGGGACCACGATCTATGGCTTTGGGCTGATGACTACGTTGTGAGTGTTTTCCAGTGTCCGGGCGTGAATCCAATGTTTTTTAAACCCTCACAGCCTCCCGATCCAACTGTACCTCGTTGATACCTTTACGTATTCTGCCAGCGCACTGGCAGCCGCTTCCGTGGGTTCCTCGGCGTCCTGATTGTGAATGAGGTCCAAGTTGATCGGCTTTTTCAGGTATTCCGCTCTATGCTTGGGTTTGCTTTCCCCCTGTTCGGAGAACAAATGTACACCAAGCTGAGTTATGGCGGCGGGAACTCGCTGCTGGCGGGACTCGCCATTGTCATTGGCATTCCATTTCCGATTTGGATATACAACTATGGCGAACGCATTCGCGCACAAAGTCGATGGAGCGACTGACGATACCCTTGGTGATGACTAGATCACGACAGAGATGCATATCTACGGAAACAAGTCACGTGTACTTATCGAGACAAGCCAATACCCCGTTGTTTATGAGCTATACTGCTGCTTAGCTGTGTGTGGCCATTCATGCCTACATCGCGCACCCTTTTCTCCACTTCATTTACCTTGCCCTCCACCTCGCGCACCGCCCCATCGATCCACTGTAGACTTTCTAGGTGGCTGCCAAGGATCTGCGAAATTTGTACCATCGGATCTTCACTGCCATGAGAGGACTCGTTGGACGACGGCGTTTGCGAGAGGGCATTGACCGAATCGATCATCTGAGTGAGAGACCCCGAGAGATCATCGAGATGCGAATGCAACTCGGTCGCGAGTACGTAGCTGATGGATAAAGCAAACGCCAAGGCACATCGTCATGAGACATGACCCCGCGTCCTCCAAAAGGAAAGCTGACTTACTTTTTATCACGCTCCGTGTCCGCGGGGCCCGTGTCGAGCGCACCAATGCTACCTCCTTGACCGCCAAGAACCTCCCCGACAGATCGTTCGTAAGCGTCCAGCGTAGACAAGAGGTCTTTTTGTTGTTGTTCGATATGATCCAGCGCTTGCTCGATATCGGTCTGCCCCCGCTCAACAGCCAAGACATGACCATATATCGCACCCAGCTGCGCACAGACCGATCACGGTCGTCTCATCGAGGTGACAAACCTGTACTTACGTTGTTCCCATTTTCCATCAACGCGCGGTCCCACACTGCGACCTCACCGGCACACTTGTTAAATTCGCGGACATGAGTGTCCAGGTCAGCTGTCCATTTGTTAACGATCTCCTCGATCGTCTTGCCCTTCAGAACAGAAGGTGGAGGGACGGAGATTGCACTCGTGACAGGGGCAATGACTGCTCCGTGGTGAGAGAGAGGTTGTTGGGGTTTGAGAGGGCGTGCAGCTTACCATCCTTGGGTTTATCAGCATCCTTTGCGGGCAACGGCGATACGCCCAAGGTTGCTGTGATAGGTGATGAGTACGCGGCAACGTAAACGTATCCACAACTGACTTGATGGTGCCGTCCCAGGAGGCTTGACTCCAAAGAGATTCGGAGTAGATGCTACAGGGAGATGAGCTTGTCGGAATGCCAGGAAGCGAGTGCGGGACTGACTTGAAGTTGTGTCTTTCTTTTCCGACGACGCGTCTGTACTCGTCTTGAGTGCGCTAAACATGCTTTGTCTCGTGCACGACGCGACTAACAAGCAATCACATCACGCGTAGGTCGGGGTCTAAATCGGAGTTGACTTATTGGGTCAAGCCCCTGAGAGAACTACAAACTAGAGACAGCTCAATGACTCTCTTCCACTCCCTCGTCGTACTGCAAAGGCGGTTTATCGAGCGATATTTGCATCTGCGACGCCATTTTCACAATATCCTTTTCCAACTCTGCGAGCTTTGTTTTTCTGTCCGATGGTGATCAGTATACCGTCATGCCTTTGAGCAGTGGGCCTACTCAATATGAGACCGTCCTCCTAACTCAAACGCTTGCGAAACACCAAGTGAGCGCGAATTGTCAGACACTCGCTTCCTTCTTTGCTCTTCTTTTGCCATGGTATCCCTCAAGCTCGGCATGATGCGTTCATATTCTCGTTTTAGCTGAGCACACGCAGTCAGCGTCGACCCTTGCCAAACGCCGGTCGTCACTCACCAACGCGGTTCTCGCCTTCAGAGATCCTTCGTCAAATTTGCCCGCACCGACAATCTCCGTTTTCATCCTTCCCAGCTCGGAAAACCACTTCGTCTCACATTCACTCAGGTCAGGTGACGCACCGTTCATCAACGCTTGCAAAAGCTTGTCAGCCCTTCCCATCAACTCCTTGTGCTTCCCTTTTATCTTCTCCATCCTCCCTACGATCCCCTCCTCTTTCGCCCCTTGAATCTCCTTCACTCTCTCCCTCAATTGCCCGATGAGGCGGAGCATTTCCCCGCACTTTTCTTGTATTCTCGCAAACTCTGTTTGCTGCAGTTCAATCCTGTCCTCAACGCTTTTGTGCGCTAGCATCACTGCCCTGATGTGTGTCGTGATCGATGTTACTTGCGTCCCAAGGAAACGAAGCGTATCTGGCGTAAGCATGAATTCGCGCGCTGGTGCTCCGGACGAGAGTCGGGGAAGCGAGGTCCGGCGGGTTAAAATCGCTGGTGGTGTGAATGGTTCTGTACCGAGCAGCGAGATGTATGCAGGTGGGCCATCCATCGGAGTAAGCAGGTCGCTAGGAACAAAGGACGCAGGTCCGGTGAGCTCTGTGGATGTGGGGGGTGCCGTGATGCTTGGCAACGATGGCTCGAATGAGGAAAGAGAAACTGTATGGGAGAGGGCCGTACGGAGGGTCAGCGGGAAGGATGCGATTTGGAAGACAGAAGTGAGTATGAGAATACTGTAAGAGAGGTAAACGTCATTTGGTACACATATCGCTATCACCGGGTTAGAGCACCTTGGGATATTATTAGCAAAAACGCGCAGAGACTGTCACTTCACTTACCGTCGTTGAAAGGAGAATGTACTTAGAATAGGGGATACATGTGTCCCTACCGATCTTTCCAGCGCACTGTTCAAGGTTGCTCCGTCGTCGTCGTCCGCACGCAGAGCCGTCGCTAGACTGCGAAGCAAATCTCCAAACTCGAGTGAGTGAACGCCAAAAGCGTGATAGATATAGATGGTATCGTCATGTATCGGGTCAGGAAGAATGACTGGATGGTTTGCTTGCAATAGATCCAGTAGCGAGTTGGCTGACGATGATGTTTTAAGCGTGGAAAGGAGACCCAGATCAATCGTCTCATATACAGCAAACATGGGAAGTTCATTGTCCCTTTCCTGAAATAAATAAAATAAATAGGATCCCCTATAGAATCACGGGGACAGGGCGGAAACCCACCTGTTTACTCTCCCATCGAGCTTCGACTTTCTCAACATCCAAGTATACATCTGCCTTCCCGTCCTGATAAGTTACAACAATGATTCCAAGCCTCTCTGTCTCCCCCTCATAATCCTCCCCATCATCCGCAAAGGCCATGTAAGACATGTCCGTTGCGTCTCCGCCTTCACTACCTTCCAATACACGTGGGGAGGGTTGGAGGAGGAACGGCCCCTGTCTCGAAGGCTGGCTTTTGATGGTATTTGGAGGATGCATGGGTACAGAGCGTGATACAGCAGGGAAGACGGTGCCCGGAGGAAGCTGTTTAATAAGAGCGGAAACGTATTTATGTTGATAGTCGTAAAGTGTCGAGAGATTGGACGTGGCCGCTGATATGTCTTGCGAAACAAATTCTTGCTTCGCGGAAATAAAACATTCAAGGGCGTGGATGAACGAAGACGGGACTGAACTGAATTTGATTGTAATCAGTAATATGTGAATACGACTAAGGAGACAGCGACGACACACTCACGCATTGCGGGGCATGTAGGGACAAATGGCGTAGATGTCCCCTGAGCGAGTCAAGGCATACACCGTCAAAGGGCCCCAATCAGCCCTCCCTCTTCCGAGAGTGAAAGAGGTGACCTCGCGTTCCGCAGGATCATGGGCTAGGAAAGACCTCGATTTCTTCTCCGGGATGAAGGAGAGCACCTGTTGTGGTTCCTCCGAGTCAACCGAAATGTCGTACTCCCTAGGTTTAGCAGTCAGCTAATCCCCAACAGAGAAACGTCGACGATAGCTCGCCTGAGTTTTCCATCCAAGGTCATGACCATGAGTGTTGATCCTGCCTCCCCCCATGGATGCCAGTCAACCTTGGCAATGGGCACTGAGGATGTCGTCCCATGATAGAATTGCCCCACTTGGACAGCCCTGGATCGACGGTGAACGTAATATATGACAAGGAGAGGAAGATGCATACTTGCAATCGATAGATGAGGAAACGACCTTTGTATAACCGACACGGGGTAAAACGACTACCGCAACTTGGTAAGCACCTGCGACTGCAAGAAGTTTACCACTAGGGTTCAGTGCGAGTTGGTGGATTTGGAAGTCGACATTTGGGACGTGGAGAACCTGATATTGATTTTTCCATGTCTAGCCCGACCAATGTACGTCCTTCTACGTACCTTGTATGACCTGCCTATCCCGCGACCTAGCTTGGCGTCCCAAAGGGACGTCATCCTGAGTTCTGAGCCCGCGGCAACGATGAGATCTGCGTCTTTCAGAGCCATGAGCTGGCGGCGACCCGAGGAGACATAACCATGCTCCGAATGGCTGTCCTGTGCGAATGTGGAGAGGGTGCTGGTCGAGAGCTCAAGGGGCTGCTCCGTAACGGATTCCCCTTGCCCCGGTTGGGAATGGGCTAGGAAGTGAAAGATGGGGTGAGCGTCGAGTAAAGTGTACCAGTCATCGTGTACGATGGCGTCTGCTGCGTCCATTTGAGAGCGAGAATGTGGTCGTGGTCGAGGTCGATGAGCATGGCGAACCAGCTCGGCGTCGCGTCCGGCTTGGCTCGGCTCGTCTTTCTCACGGACGCGACGCAGGCTTGCGCGTACGAGCACTGAATCAGACTCGCTCACCAACTACAATGACCTCCATCGGTACAGGCTACGATCTTTCAGCGAGTACTTACTCGCCAGACGGTCGGATCTTTCAGGTGCGCCATCATCTAATACTCCCCTTCTTGCTTAAACGTGAGCCACCAAGGTCGAGTACGCCAATAAGGCCGTCGAGAACTCGGGGTATGCGTTTGTCTGTCCCCTTCACTGATCATACTCACAAATCGTACACTTAGCACCGCGATCGGCCTCCGAGTCAAGGACGGTGTCGTCCTTGCAGTAGAGAAACTCATCCACTCGAAGCTCCTCGTCCCAGGAGCCAATCGACGTATCCAGACGATAGACAGAAATATTGGCATGGTAAAACCCCTGGTTCATCCCTCCTTTTTCCTGCTTGGACCCATCATATCTAGGCTACCGCAGGGCTCCTTGCGGACGGCCGCAATATCTCGAACAGGGCACGCGACGAATGTGCAAACGTTCGCAATGGCATGAGAGAACAACCAACCGTCAAGGTATGCAGGGGCTCGTTTCATTGTACTCATTCCTCTGATCAAGAAACCGCGCTTCCCATAGTACATTTCAAGTCGCCTTGCGCACTATGCGCAAATGCATACGCTCTACTCGTCTGTCCGGCCATTTGGTATCAGTACCATCTTCGCTGGGGTTGACAAGACTGGTCCATCGCTCTATGTTGTCGAGCCTAGCGGCGTCTGCTTGGTGTGTTCTCTCCTTGCTACAGTGCTCGCATATGCCGATGCGTCGGTCAGGGATATCATGGAGCGGCCATTGGCAAGGGACGACAATTGGCCAAGACCGAACTGGAGAAGGTCAAACTCTCGGAGCTCTCTATGCGGGAAGCAGTCCTCGAGGCCGCCAGAATGTCTGTCTCCTATCCATCACCCCCGCTCCAGCTGCTGACATTCTCCCAGAATATACCTCGTCCATGATGACAACAAAGAGAAGGAATTTGAACTCGAGATGTCATGGGTAAGCAGTGAGACGAACGGGCTACATGTAGCCGTACCAGTCGACCTGCTAGCGGAGGCAGAACAAAAAGCAAAGCAGGCACTAGAGAATTTCGAGTAATTACTTGTGTCAGTATCGGAACACATCGCCGAATCCAACTTTGTACTCTGTATACCGTCGGTTCACTGCGTGAGGTGAGAAATCGCGGATTTCCATCACAGAAACCAATTAATTGAACAATGTGTCTACACGATTTGCTCGAGTTCGCGTGCGTACCCTAGGTTCGCAGCAATGAGCTTCTGTTTTGGGATTTCCGTCTGTTCATCATTCTTGCGTGCAAATTTGACAAGACCTCCGGTTAGATCTAATTGCCACCCGCGCTATGAAATCCACTTTAGTGCTGACGCGGTATCAGGCTCGGTTGACTACACACCTGCTGTGCGAATCTCAAAAGGTCAGACTGGGAAGTGAAGAAGAGGAGCGTAGCAGCGTCCTTCAACGGAAGGCTATCATATGCCGACTCCTCACAACTTGCAATCTCATTTCTATCACACCCGTGAGTATCAGCCATGCGCTGCAACTGTCAACAACGTACCTGATAGTTCCCATGAGACTGTCTACGAAGAATTTGTACTCTTCCGCGGGAGCCTCTTCTCTTGCATTCCAGACCTTGGAATAACTCCCTTCCATGAGCCACCGTTCGAGGTTGACCGGGTGGGCAATGTAGGGATTGGCACTGATTTCGTCGGCAGGAAGAGGGAGGGATTCGAGGGTTGTGTGAAAGTCTGCAATTCTGTTTTGAGTGAGGAGGCGGATGAGGTTCAGCCCACGAACGGGGAATTCGCGTTTCGAAGGGGGGAGAACGGATCTGTGGAGGCAATGAGCGACTGGTAGCGACTTTTTGGTGAATCCTGACCTAAAGTCGGTATAGAAAGTCTGTAGCTGCGAAAAATATCTGTCAAACGAGGGAACATCTTTGGCCCGTATGCTACAGAAGGCACCGATCTCGAGGATGTCGCCTGTATCGAAGTGTGAAGACATGGCGAACGTGGATAGGCTGGGACACCTACGGGAAACGACCAAGTCTTGCAAGTTTGCCTCGGCGGTTGGAATGAGAAGGCCTGTCTGTATCAAGCCAACCTTGGGGTCGTTGGGAACAATGTCACCTGGGATGACGACGAACCTGCAACTTACCTTGAGCTGAGCAAGCAATGCGCCGCATTTCTTGAGATCGGTCGGGCGTGCGTCGAACGCGCGCTGTAGTTCGCGGTAGAGCGTGCCCAGCTGTCGAGAAGCCATTGCGCGGACGTTGCTGAGAGTTGTCTAGTCGATGTGTGCAGAGTGCAGGCCACACACGCGTCCAGGGAGACGCGTCAGCTTCAGCCCAACAGCCACTGAACGTTACTTCCAATAGCATCTACATCTTGCTCTCGACTCTTTGCTCAACAATGGATCGCATCGACATGGACAGACTCAAAACCGGCGAGGTCAACCTCGGTGTGCGTATCTATTCACTTGCCACACGCTCCTTTATCTACATGGATTCTCGCAGACATCCATCATGGCCGTCCAGTTCGACCGAGGCGTCATCGTTGGCGCAGATAGTCGCACAACGACTGGAAGCTACATCGTTCGTCGTCGTTCCCCTCGTTCCCCTTTCATCTCCTGATACACTATCCAGGCCAATCGTGTAACAGACAAGCTTACGCACATCCATGATCGCATATATTGTTGTCGATCCGGGTCAGCAGCGGACACGCAGGCGATAGCTGATTCTGTCCATTACAACTGCCAACTGATGACGTGCGTTCGAACGCTCGCTCTCATTCTTATCGTTGTGACACGCATCCGAGAATAGGCAGGTGCGGGGCGTTCCTCCCACCGTCGCAACTGCTGCTGCTGTCTTTGAGAACTTCTGTTACGAAAACAAGGACCAACTGTCTGCCGGGATAATAGTGGCCGGCTGGGACAACGAGGTCGGTCCTAGCGTCTACAACATTCCCCTCGGAGGTGGACTTTTCCGCCAGCCGTGGGCCATTGGCGGTGCGTCAAGAGGCTTTGATGTCATACCTTTTTTTTTTTCCAACTGAGGCGTGTTCGATGCTAGGTTCCGGGTCAACGTACGTGTATGGTTACTGCGACGCTACTTATCAAGAGGGATGGGGGAGAGATGAGACTGTCGAATTCGTCAGGAACAGTATGTCTGCATGACTCTTCCCCCCTTCCGGGAATGTTCACTTCCTCCCCCATAGCACTCGCGCTTGCGATGTCCCGAGACGGCTCATCAGGAGGTGTCATTCGCATGTGTGTCATTACTGAGGAAGGTGTCGAACGGTTGTTTGTACCCGGCGATCAGCTCCCCAAGTTCTGGGAAGGCAAGGAGGTGCTATCGACACCTTTCAAGCAAACCTTTGGGAATGCGCCAGTACCAATGGTTGTGGAATAATTTGTATCACGCAGTATTACAATGTATCGTTCACAACTTCGTCAAGCTTTCAAGCTTGATGCTTGGAAGGACGATCAGCAACAGTTCTGCAAGTGGGTCGATAGATATACGTGTGAATCCTCATAGACGATTATTTTGCTCGATTCTCCACTCCTTTCCAACCTCCCAACCCTCGACTTTATCAACAAAAGCATCACCCTCCCACATCCTCAGTCTCCACAATGCAATCGCGAGCGCGGCCGTGTCCGCACGTCTCAGCGTCTGTTCATTTGACAGGAGAAGGAACGCGTGGCTCGCTTTTGCGTCACCCTTTGCGCGTTGAAAGTCTTCCCTACTCGTGGTCCTCATTTCCGAGGATAGGCGTGCTCCACGAAAATGTCGTTCAACGTCTAGTAGTTCCGTGAGCGATTTGTGGAGCGCAGCACGATGTGGTGGAGAAGGGAACATGGTGACGCCATTGTACAGGGGAACGCGTGCGTTCGGTAACAAAGTCGAAAAGGGTACCTCCGGATGATCTAGCCCTTGTTCCAACACACCCTCAGGGACACTGACATAGTGGAGGCTTGAGAGCGGCGGAAGGGCTTTCTTGTGTACGGGGTCTGGAAAGGCACTGGATTCACTAAATGGTATTTCTGGCTCTTGCGATGGTCGAGGTCGTAATTTGGTTCTCGGATCGCGGTTAACTGGAGGAACCACGAGAACCGCTACTGCACCGGGGTAGGGTACTATGCCCGTCCCACGGAAGGTCTTGAACTCGGATCGCGTCAGACGTCGGAGAATCGTGGGGTCCGCGTCCGCATCGAATTCAATCCGGCCTCGGTTCTGTTTGAGAGCACCAATCAGCACCTCTAGTTCTTGGAGAACGCGGAGACGCAGGAGATAACTGATGTGTGAACAAAGGTGCTTGGAGAAGAATATGTCTGTACTATGTTGAGGGAGTGAGACTGACGATGGGGGCATACAGGTGAGCTGGTGAGTGAGAGGGGTATTGAGATAGCCACCTGGTGATCTCATAGTTTCAACGGCGTCCTTCCAACAGGGCACGTACACGGTGACGCGTGCTCTCCTCCGCTTGTATTTCGGATGTTCAAGTCCATCTGGCATGAGGACCTCTATCATGCGCGCGCTTTGCGTTGTGGGCAGGCGGAGTACCGCGAGTCTCACGAGAAAATCTGGATATCAACTTGAGATGAGGAACATGGTGACATGGGAGCATACACGTACCATTGGGCAGATACCTTTTTGAAATCGTGCATTGTCGCAGCGGGGTAGCCAGCATTCTGACTGCCGGCAAGTCTAATTGGAGACGAGTGCAAAGTATAGAAATGAGCGGTCGAACGCACGGTATGGGCTCGACCACCACTCGCGTTCTTGGGTGGTCATTTCCCTGGGAACATCGTGTTCTCCGTGCACGACCGGTCGAGGACCCAAATGCACTCTCGGAGGGAGACGTTTATGCCTTGCGAACACCCGTTTGTCCGTCATGGGGTTCTCGTCGAGCAAAATCGAGCGCGTCCGCCCGGCGGGATGAAAAGACGGCAAGGAGACGGTAACCGGTTGATATAATGATTTTCTTTTGCGAGAACCGACATCTTGCAAGCGCGCGACGCGTTTCGAGTTCGAGTGTGTGAGGGGTGTTTCCTGGAGTGCCTTGAGTAGACGTGGTAGGAGACGAGGCATGTTCCGTTCGGCTGACTTGAATCAAGCGTGTTAGCAAGCAAACCTTTTCTGCATCTCCCTGCATGCATCTCTCCGACATGAATGTCTGTAGCGCTCCCGAACCGCTAGCAGTACGGTCACATGTCGTCCTGGATTTATAACACCAGGGCGCTCTGGCCACGTTCCTCCTCCAGAACAAAGCGAAAGGATACCGACATGAGCTCGAGCGAGATCCCCACCATCCCCATCACCCTCGCCGTCATTGGCTGTGGGCAACGCGGAACAGTATGTTTCTACTATCTGGTCCCATCGCCGACCCCTGAGCCAACTGACCGACACATCCACAGAGCTATGCAGCCTACGCGCTCGATCAACCTCATCAATGCAAAGTCGTAGCGATCGCAGAACCCCGCTACAACACCCGCACCCTCTTTGCCAAGGCGCACGCTATCGACGATACCCTCGTCTTCAACACGTGGCAAGATCTCCTCAAAGCTTCCACAGAGACACTCGAGACCGTCGGAAAGCGCCTGGCAGATGCTGTCATCGTCGCTGTGCAGGATCATATGCACAAGGATGTTGTCCTGGCCTTTGCTCGGCAGGGATATCATATCCTGTGCGAGAAACCAATGGCAACGGACTTGTGCGATCTCTTTGAGATGGAGAAGGCAGTAAACGAGGCCGGGATCATATTTGGGATGGGTCACGGTGCGCGCTGCATCCGTCACGAGTGTCAAACCAAGGGCTGACGACTTTGGCGTAGTATTGCGTTACTCGCCATACAGCAGGGCAGTCACAGAAGTAGTTCGCTCCGGCCAGCTAGGCGACCTCGTGAATGCGGTGCATGTCGAGCCTGTTGGCTATTTCCACTTTGCCCATTCGTATGTCCGGGGTAACTGGGCGAAGGAAGCGGAGAGCTCATTCTCCCTTATGACCAAGAGCTGCCAGTAAGTTTCGATCATCTCCCACTCCGATCCCCATCTCATCTAGTGATGCTGTCCAGCGATATCGACATTCTTTGTCACTGGCTGTCCCCAGCTACTCCTACTAGGGTTTCTTCATTCGGATCTCTGCATCATTTCAAGAAAGACAGTAAACCGATAGCTGCTGGGAGTGCATCGCGGTGCCTTGAATGTCCCATCGAAAATGAGTGTCCATACAGCGCAAAGAAAAGTATGCTACCCCTCGCACACACACCCAGTACTTAATCCCTGAATCTGTTCCGCAGTATACCTGGATCCTGTGTCCCAAGGAAATACCCGTTGGCCTGCAAGTACCCTCGTAGATGGCATACCTGACATTGAGAACATAACAGAGGCATTACACAACGGCCCCTATGGTAAATGCGTCTACGAAGGTGACAATGACGTTTGTGATCATCAGGTGTGTGTCCCAATGTATCCTCGTGGGTGCCAGGAGCCATTGATCCTGGGTCAAAGGTGGTCAATATCGAGTTCTCCTCTGGAGCTACGGCCTCATTTACGATGGTTGCGTATACGTCCCTCATTTGTCAACGTCAAACACGCCTTCATTTTACGCATGGGGAGATCGTCGGCGATATGAATACGTTCACGGTGACCGATTTCCGATCTGGTAAGCAGACAACACACTACCCTCCCAACGAGGGAGGTGGACATGGAGGGGGGGATCTTGGCCTTATTCGAACGTTCATCGATGCGGTGCGGTCAGGCGATCAAACCAATCTTGGCGTTGATGTCGGAGAGATATTGACAAGTCATCTTACGGTATTCGCTTCGGAGCAAAGTCGGAAGGAAGGCAAAGTCGTGGATTGTGCGCAGTACGAGAGGAGGATCCGGACGGAACTGAATCAGTAATAGGTATAGTCGGGTTTCATTTTCTCCATTGGGATCGCGTACGGATACAGTAAGTGGAAAGATTCGAACACTTTTGTCGATCTGGGCGGTCAAAGCAAAAAGAATTGCCCACTGGCTGGATTGAACAACCGACCTCATCATTACAAGTGACGCGCTCTACCACTGAGCTAAGCGGGCAAGTGTTCTGGTTCTGGCGCCTTAACTATTTGACACGCTTGGGTCAACGGACATACACTCCTATCGCTGCGGATCCGTGACTCGGAACTGATACTGCAGCGAATGCTTTGGAGCACATATCCTTGGCATCAGACCAAGAGTACTGAATAATACGGTGCCTGCGGGCGCAGTATAACTACGTGCTGCGTCCACCGAGCACTACATTAACGCCAGAGTCACTGTGAAACGACGCACTACACACATGATGGACGATTCCACTCACGAGAGCACCCTTCCCTTGCCAGGTGGTCGAACACTGGCCTACGCCACTTCTGGCAATGCACACAGCACGACCGTTCTCCTCTACCTCCATGGCGCCTTCACGATCGGAGAGACGTCCAAAGTCCACCCTGCCATCGCGTCAAAGGACATCCACCACATTTGCCCCACGCTCCCTGGCTGGGGGAACACTTCCCCCCCTTCCCCATCCACGCCATACGTCGACTGCCTCACCAACGACATGACTGCCCTCCTTGACCACCTCTATCCCGAAAACGGGAGAGATATCAAGCTCTACGTTTCTGGGGGGTCTTTTGGCACGGTGCCAGCCCAGATACTGTACGGTGCCCCATACGACAAGTTTCCGTACGGGCGGTGCATCGTCGGCGTGTTGCTCATGGGAGCACTCACGCCTTTCCGCTATCACAAAGACTATGCAAAGCATATGACTTGGAGCAATTACTTGACGCTCGGCCCCATCGTCCAGTGTCTCCCGTTTAAACACCTGCTCGTCCATCTCGTGAAATTCGGGATGGGGAGAAAAATGTCCACGGTTGACAACGCGGAGAAGTTCTTACGGAAATTCCTCTTTGACAAGATGGACGAGGCAGAGAAGGAGGAGTATGCCCAGTGGAGGGCGAAGGAAGGTATAGCGGAGGGTGAAACAGAGAGGAAGTTTGCGACGAATGCCGTGCGCAGTGTCGCGAAATCTTGGGAGGGTTTCGAGCTCATGTACTTTGCCCTGCACTCGGACTGGGGATTTCGGCCAGACGCACTGGACGAGGAGCATTCTCGTCCATTTGTCATGATGGTAACGGGTCCTGGGGATAAAGAGGCCCCTGAAGCGTGGACGCAGTACCTGGCTGCGACTTACAAGAAGACCAAGGTCAAGACTTTTCATGGCGGACATTTGGGCATTTTGTACCACATGAATGATGTTTGGGCCGAGTTTTTGGCCGGGGTAGAGTAGGCAAGACGAGCGGAGTTACAAGGTGTCGCAGAAACAAATCAATGATGTAACAATATGAGGTATCGCAAATGGGCAAGTAAATGAAAGCACTGTTTGATCAATCATCAAGTTCCAACTCTCTTCTGACTATCTCTCTCACTTCCCTGATTCCTCCTGCCTCCCGTTTGACTCTTCGGGGACTTCGGGTAAGCAACCGCTCTGCACTGTCCATGCGTGCTTTGGACCCGGGGCTCGCAGGCGGGCCAAATAGTTTCGATCCGGGGCTAGGGGGAGGGGCAAATTTGCTTCCCGATGGCTTCGTCGGACTCGAAGAGTCCTGTTTCGCAGATTCGGTGGTATCTGAAGTTGATGCGGTAGGAGGCATTTCGAACCATTCTTCGCCACTAATGTCAAGCGGTCTGAGGAAGAACGGACAAAGGGTCGTAAGCAATTTCAGTGATTCAGAGGCCTCCGACGTCGACATCGGGACGGGAGAGGATTTTATGACGGCAGCCATGACCTCGCTGGCGGGGAGAGCCTTGCGCTTACGAGTGGTTGGCGTTGCGGTCGACCCAACAGGGGATGAGAACAACCTGGTGATGTTAGTTCGCAGAACCGTGATAACCGTGCTTTGCACTTACATCCAGGTACTTTCGGCAACACCACCCAGCCGACCGAGCAAGCAACGTCGCCGGATCTCTTCCTGACCTAGTTTCTGGATCTGATCTCTGGTAAGTTTACCGCCCGCGACTTCGGCACTCTTGGCTTTGACCGGGGTGGACGTCAATGATTTGAGGCGGACGCGATCATATAACGCTTGACGTCGAGAGGTGCTTGGGGTGGGTGGTGCGGTCTGGGCATCGGAGCCACGCTGGTGGACGGGTGTTGTGGGCAGTGCGTCGGACAAATCGGATTGCAAACGTTTGCGAGCAGGAGTCTGTGGTGTGAGGAGTCCCGCGAGAGGATCGATGCGCTTGAGCCGAGAGGACGGGGTGCGAAGGAGTGAGGCGGAAGGCTTAGATGGCGAAGCCTCGCTGGAGTGGGTTTTAGCGATCGGAAAGGGAACAGGGAATTGAAGAGGTGCGTCAGTGGTTCTTCCGGTGGGTTTGGAAGGGGACTTGGAGGGAGATAATGGGCAGGAGGGAAGCATGTTTGCAAGGACAGCTGCACCCTTTGGAGATGCGGATGCAAGCACCCGAGTGAGGGACGACGGTTGGGTGGTGTGAATGGCGAGTTGAGGCAAGTCTGCCAAGGGCACATTTGGAACTGGGGTGGTATCGGGTTGGTTCTAGGAAGCGAAAGGTGAGTTGGGGAAGGACGAAGAATGGAGCAAAAGGCGTACACCGAGCCAAGACTCAAGCTTTGAACGGAACTCTGCGCGCCGCTTATCCGCAGCGGCGGTCCACCTTGCGACTGCGGCCATGCCACCGGTCATGTCCTTGTCGATGTCCATCTCGACCTCAATGCCGATGCCGTATACAGGGACGCGTTTTCCGGCAGTCTTTGAGTAGTGTGAGGTGGGACTGATGACGAAACCCATTGAACCACGCGTCCAGTCCTTTGGGGGGACAGAGGAGACGAGGAATGGATTGGGATCGTCTTGGGGGGCAGCGGTGGTGGTGGAGACAGGGTCCCATTCCCAGAGCCAGCAGAGACGCTTGAGATCATCCACGCCGAATCTGGTTGACAGGCCAGAGTAGGTGGCGACGGAGATGTGATTGAGAACGTTGCGAATGATGCCGGTGTGCTCTGAAGGGGCTACGGCACATGTGGCAAGAGCATGAGAGAGGGCATGTTGGAGGGCAGAGTGGGTGTTGAGGAGTCGGGCGAGATGGGAGGGCAAGGAGCGTGGGGGTGAGCGTGGGGGTGAGCGGTAGGCGAGTCTGCGCCGCTTTGGAGTGGGCTCGTCGTCTGAGCTGGAGCAGACGCGTTTCTTTTTGGGGGAGACTTGGAGGGCGGTGTAGAGGGACATGTCACTGAAAATGAGC
>JBBPSL010000002.1:226551-240445 GCA_038093555.1 Butyriboletus appendiculatus
GAGCGAAGGGTCGCGACGTTCGACGTGTCTGATCGAGACGCGTTCACGTGATATATTCCCACGGGTGATGATCCTCGCTGAAGAATGTCAAGATGACCCTCGCCTCATTGTCGTGCTTGAGCGCCAACATCCACCATGGATGGCCATCCTCTGTAAGTCCTTGTAATACCTCTCCCTGCTACACCCCGCTCACCCTCCCTACACAGTCGCACGTCCCTCTTTCGCCTCTCGTGTACGTCTCTTCCCCCCTCTCGTCACCCCTCTCCTGCTGACTCCGCAATTTAGCCGAAATTGATGCTATGCTTGTCAAAGAGCGCGAGTACGTCGCCCGTATTGATGAACTCTCAACCAGCTTGGGCGCTTTCCGTGCAGCCTACACGAGCTCCCAGGACGAGGTCAAACGCAAAACAGACCAAGCCGCCGCATTCCTCGCAGAACTCCATGCCCTCAAGGTCTGTCCACCTCCCTTCTCTTCCTCTCACCTCATCCCTGTCTCCAGGGCCACGAGAAGCGCGTCATCTGCCTCTTGGATGGCGATGGAACTATATTCTCCCCCGACTTGATCACACAAGGCCAGGAAGGTGGCCTCGAGGCTGCCAGGTTGTTGACCGTGAGAGTACGCCACTACCTCGCCTCCGACCTCGGCCACGAAAAGTTCCATCTCTGGGTATATCTATTCTACAACAAGCGTGGTCTCCTCGAAACCTTTGCCAGAGTCGGCCACTCCGCCGCCAAACAAAAGTTTGATGACTTTATCATTGGCTTTAATCAAGCTGCCGAACGCTTCCTCATACTCGATGTCGGCGGTAGCAAGGAGGCTGCTGATGCTAAAATTAAAGGTTTCTTGTTTTTCTCCTTCCAGATCTCATCCTCTCATGCGTTTCACCGCAGTTCATCTCGAAGATAATATTCGCCTTCCCCAGACCAATAAAATTATTTTTGGAGGTAACCATCTTTTCCTTCCCTTCCATCCTCCTCCGCCGAATTATCTGCTAGGATCCCACGACAATGGATACGTTAATATCCTTCGCTCCGTCATTACTGAAGGTTTCCGTGACAAACTCATTCTAATGCCTGGTTACTCTGACGTCGCCCTCGACATCAAAGCACTCTGTCTTCCCGAACTTCGCATCCCAGAATTATTTATCGCTTCCAAACTCGTACCCCCCTCTTACACATCTATTGCTTCCGGTCCGCCTCCGGGCCTGTCTATTACCCCCAGGCCCGGGCTAGCAGCACCGAATGCCCAGATTTCCAATTCAACAATATCATCGATAACACCAGCTTATCCTCCCGCAGATACAGCAAACTCTATACCCAGACGTAACTCAATTCAAAGTTATAAATCAGCCCTCCAAACCGGCCGCAATGATTCCGTTCCATATGAACCCAGCGATAGCAGCGGTTCCACAGATGCAAATGATGCTCATCCGGCGCAACTCATTCAGTTTACCCGCAAATTGTCGTCGCCTGGGAAACAACGGCGCGTCAACCCCAAACTAGTTGAGTCTTGTAGACTGTCTGGTTTGTACCTACTCCTCATTGACTGATCATTTCGCAACTCCTTATCAGCCCTTGTCGAAGCGTTTGTTCATCTGCACCGGTCGCTCATTGTGAATCCTGACTCGTGGCTATAGATATCCCAGCGCCTTGCACCCTATTTTACCTTGCACAGTGCCGACATGGATCAGACTGCAAATACGGCCATGACTATATACTCGAGGAAGAACATTATCAAGAGTTAAGCGACAACGCTAAAAAGACACCTTGCAAGATCACCAACGAGGGTCTGCTCTCTCCCATCTACCCCTTCCCTTTATTTCTCATCGGCCTTCATAGGTGGAATCTGTGCATTTGGCGATGAATGTGTGTATGGACACGTGTGTCTTCAAGGAACGACATGTTACTACCTCAAACTGGGGAAATGCAAATTTCAAGCTGGTCGGTCTTCAATTATGTCATGAAACAGTTCTCTTAGACCTTGTATAGCTGGAATGCACCGGGTACCGAACACTTGAATTCATACTCGCTCGTGTACCAAGGATACGGCGTTGAGTGGTTGAATATCGTCGAGATCTTTGCCTGCGTGCCAAGTTATTTGTACATATATGAACTTCACCAAATTTTTTTTTGTTTTTTTTTCTCAGGGTTCGAACGCGGCGAGGTTTAATGAACACGTCAACGCTGATGGAACTTTCCATTGACGTACTTGACCCGGGCGAACCGAGAATTGTGCACTGGCAGGTTCGCGTGACCCGGTCGTCTTACTGAAATCGTCCGATCTTCTCCAGCTCAAGCCCAAGATGCCTTTCCTCTATCGGCTGGCAAAAACCCCGCGATCTAGCCTGATTAACTACTCTTAGACGCTGGTCATCGTCCGGGCTTCCATTCTTTAAAAAGGGTTGCCCTGCTTTTGCCCGCTATTTTCTTTCGCCCTGCTTGCCTTTATTATGGCAACTCCCCAGGTCACCGAGGTCAGCCAACAGGCTTGGTAAGTGTACTGGATCCTGAGCATTGTGCTACAGGCCTTGACTCGACGATCTCGTTTTCTCCTCGCAAGGGATGAAACGATCACACGACTGTTGAGTATGTCTCACACGTCAAACCCCGCTTTGGGCATGCTGACCCGTCTCCCCAGCTCTTTCCTCGACGACAATTAAGCGAAATGCTGATCTGGAGAACCGCCTAGCAGAGCTAGAGGTTGAGCTAGCAGTATGGAAGCAAGCTCACGCTACAGCGCTCGAAGGGGCAGACCGGGAGGCAAAAACGCTTAAGGGAAGGCTTGCCTCCCTTAACAGTCAGATTGCATCCATGGAGTCCCTGATGGTCTGTCTTTTCCGTGACACCTTGATGAGCAGGTCATCATTGTCGCTCCCGAACAGATCCAGAGCTTGTTAATTCTCTGCGTCGTCGACGGTGATGCCTGTGTATTTACCGAGGCCCTCCTCAAGCAAGGGCATGAAGGTGGCCGCCAGGCTGCTCAACAGCTGACCAAGGCAGTCGCCGATTATTTAACCAGCCAAGACATCCATGTCCTGGGACAGCTGTCCTTTTGGATTACCATTTATTATAACAGGATAGGACTCGCCAGTGTTCTCGAGCGCCACCAAATATGTACCCCTGAACAGTTGGAGGCCTTCACAATGGGCTTTAGTCAGGCGTCCCCAAGATTCTTGTTGGTGGATGTCGGGTACGGCAAAGATGCCACATATACAAAGATAACAGGTCTGTCGCAAGCATTCTGTGTTGCTCGTCCTCTGCTCAATTTGGGATCAAAGAATATCTGCAAACCTACATTCGTTTTCCACAGACACAGCGGATCTTCCTTGCTGGTGAGCGGCTCCATCACGACAGACAAGAAAAGTGATTGATGCAGGCGCAGGCGGCTCCGATAGTGCCTACGCGTCGACAATTACCACCCTCCAGGGCGATGGCTTGGCGAACAAACTGGCATTCCTTGAAGCGGCGGGTGCTGGTGCGAACCAATCCCCTCGACTTCGCTTCCCTACGCTATATGTCGACAATTTATTCATGACGCATCAAGCTACACCGCCTCCAAGCGCCACACATCACCCCCCTCCTTTGAATTTCGCTGGTCTGAGTCCCTCTCACATAACTGGTGGTTTGCCAACCCCACGTTCTCCTTCCAGTGTACTAACACCTTCGACTGGCAAGTTGATTGACCCCAACTTGGCAAGTAAATAATGATGGTACTCGAGGTCGTCGTGCTAATTTGTATTGATTTATACAACAGCCGCTCCACAAACGTCGGTCGGCGGTTCTTTCCTGGCATGTCCCGGACTAACACGCACCTAAGCAGATTCTCCTCCACCTTGTAATGAATTTTACCTGATGTCCTGCACTAAAGGCGTGGGTATGCTTTGTTGCTGGATATCGGTCTGACGCTGAAGCACACGTACAGGGGACCTGCAAATACTCACATGACTATGTGCTGACTCCGGATCAATTGGCGACTTTGGCTTCCAATGCTAAAAAAGCCCCCTGCAACTTTCTTAAAAACGGTATGAAGTCCGATGGACGAATCGTGAGTGTTAACTTATATGTGCTATCAGGCCTCCAATGCCCATACGGCGACCGCTGTTGCTGGGGTCACACATGCCCGAATGGTGCTAAATGTTTCCACCTGAGCAAAGGCAAATGCTGGTTTAAAGGCGGTACGTGTGTCCCATGAAACCAGGTTGTGTGTGACTCAGTGATGTGATTTTGGCTAGAGGGCATGCACGACGTCGCCTCGCCGCAGCTATCGAATCTTTGATACCCTTTAGTAGTCTGGCTAAAGCCTTTGTGCATTGCGTGTGTACTTGAATATTCGGATCCCACGTTTGTGCTTTTAAAGGTGTCCACTCTTTTTCAGCTATGTATACCGTCATGGTTATACCACTTTCGCTCGTTTTCTTGATGTAGTACTTGGACTGGATTTCTTGTTTTTGCAATAGCAATTTAGACGTAAGTGGTGTCGCGCTGGGTTGTGTGCGATTAACAGCCGTGTGAAATCGATGATAACGACTAGCAACGCAGATTCAACGCTCTCAACTACCCTTGCTCTCTCCCAGCATGGCTTCAGTCAGTCCTCCTCTTCATTCCCCCGTCATCGACTCACCAAATCCCCCTCTAGCACGAAGAACAGGACGATCTGAAGCCATCTGTCACTCCAGGTGGGTCAACCACGCCAAGCGGGCCGTTACGGATCCAATCTGATCCCGATTTCCAGGCTACAAGCCCACCGCTGCGAAGACCGCCGAAGAGTATGCCAAAATGGATGCCACGGACGAAAGTCTCGCACGCTGGAAAGCCAGTCTTGGCATTGTCCCCGGTGGAGTTGCTGGAGACACCAGTCTGCCAAAGGTAACGCCTGCTCAGTTACCTCGTCCATCGGGTGGCACTCGGATTCAACGCGTTTCCACCAGGTCACTGTCTTGACCCTTGAACTCGATTCGCCTACGCTCCCTCCAACCAAGAAACTTATCTTCCATCTAGCAGACACGGCGAAGCTTGCGGATACCAAGAAAAACCCCATCATCATCAAGGAAGGCGTCGAGTACAAGTGTGTATCATCTTCCGCGTCGTCGTCATCTATCTCACATTTCATCAGTGTGCGCATCACATTCAAAGTGAACCACTCGATCATCTCTGTAAGATACTCTTTACTCAGATCTCGCAGTGGACATGCTCACGGGAGCTACTAGGGTGTCCGTTATTTGCAAGTCGTGAAGAGAGCTGGTGTCACTGGTGAGAATCCACGTGCCTGGTGAATGACCCGTTCACTAACCTATGGTTAGTGGACAAATTAGAGCAGATGCTTGGTTCTTATGGCCCCCATCCCAAGGGAGAGGCATACGCCAAGAACTTTGATCCCGAAGAATCACCGTCAGGTGCTCTCGTTCGTATGGGTGCATTCAACGTCAGGAGTCGTGTCATTGACGATGATGGTGAGGTCTATGCCGGTACGTCTTCTGATTCTTGCAAGCATTGCCCGAATTTGACGTGCTGAATGGACAGACTGGGATTGGTCCTTCAAGCTCGCGAAAGAGTGGTGAACGATTGGTGTCGTTTTTATCCTAGTTCCTGCATCATTCTCGGGCATCCTTTGCATACTACAACTCCTTATTTTTCTTGCATGTACTCCCCTCATTCCCTGGTTCATTCTGTATGTTTAAGAGTTGTGTCTGGTTGTCACCCATTCTTAAGTATTTGTTTTTGACCCTGAGATGGGTTCGTGGTTGCCTCGTGGGAGGCTGTTTATGTGTGCACCACGTCGCGACATGTCTGCCTTGCTGCTGACCAGACTCGCCCGAAAATCCTTGCAAACGAGTTCGCTGTCGTGGTCCGCACGAAACTTGGTACTTCTTCGCAGTCCAAAACCTTGCCTTGCAACAAGACTTAGACCGAGCGTTGCCGTCGCACCACGGCCTCTTGTTCGTTATACTTCTAGCGTTACCCCTCCGACGACATGGGTCGACCGTTTCCCAGCGAGCATGCGACCATATATCTATCTAACTAGGATTGACAAACCCATCGGGACGCTCTTGCTCTTCTATCCGTGCGGTGCGTTTTTTTTTTCTGCGCGGTCGTTGGTACCTTTTTTTCCCGCTCATACGCCATACGTAACCCCAGGGTGGGCTATCACAATGGCTTCCTACGCGCACGGGGCGCCACTCACGACCTCGCTCACATACCTCGGTCTATTCGGTCTCGGCGCCTTCGTGATGCGCGGCGCAGGCTGCACCATCAACGATATGTGGGACAAGCATCTCGACAAGGCAGTAGGTCAGTTCCCCAATCCACCCCTTCCTTTTCACCATCATCATCTCATCGTCGTCAATTCGCGTTCGTGATTTTCTAGAGAGGACCCGCACGCGACCACTCGCGCGTGGCGACATCACGCGTCGTCAGGCGCTCGTCTTTCTCGCGGGACAATTGACGGTCGGTTTGGGCGTCTTGCTGCAGCTAAACACGTACAGGTACGCGAGAGTCCCCCCGCCGCACGCTTCATTCCTCCGTCTTCCTCCATGTAAATGTCGTTCTCCCATAGTATTCTCCTCGGCGCCGCGTCCCTCTCCATCGTCGCCATATACCCACTCATGAAACGCATCACGTACTGGCCACAAGCCGTCCTCGGTACGTCAGACCGGCCAACGCAGTTCCATGCTTTTTGTTTGTTTGTTTCCGAGCTCACCCGGTCGTTGACGATCAGGCTTGGCGTTTAATTGGGGAGCGCTCCTCGGCTGGTCTGCGGTTGCGGGTGCTGTCGACTGGCACGTCTGTTTGCCCCTATACGTGGGAGGGATATGTTGGACGCTGGTCTACGACAGCATCTACGCTCACCAAGTAAAGCCGTGCTCGTCAACGCTCGGTGGTCATCTCACGATGTCTTTTCTTTCACAGGACAAGACCGACGACGTCAAGGTCGGCATTCGTTCTACAGCGTTGTTGTTTGGTGAACACACGCGAGCCATCCTGAGCGCGCTTTCGGCGTCGACCCTGTCCCTCATCACCTATGCCGGCGTTTTGAATGCTCAAGGTGCACCGTTCTATCTTGGCGTGTGTCTCGGGGCTGCACAGCTCGCTCGGGTTCTTTGGTCCACAGATTTTGATAGCCGAGCAAGTTGTTGGCGAGGTTTCGTGAGTTGTGGGTGGTCTGGATTCTGGGTATGGACGGGGGCTTTCGTTGATTATGCGACCATGGCGGCAGGCGTGGTATGGTAAACAACTCTGATTTGACAATACTAAGGAAATGGAATATGCTAATCATACAAAAGATAGAAAATACTCAAGATGAACCGCAAGGGATACAAACGAACAACTGATAAGACCAGAGAAATGAAATATACCAAAGACCCCATTCAAGCCACCATTTTCCGCGCCCTAAGCCATCCGTTGAATGTGACGATACAGAGTACCCAGCAGAACGCGAAGCACGTGATCGCAACTGCAACATTCAGAAACATCATCATGTCTTTTGGAAAAGCCGATCAAAATGCTTATATCATGGAAAAGAAACAAGGCTGACCGTCACGCCCTTTCCGCATGGCTGCAAGGGTAACTTCTTCTGTGCTAAACATGAACATGAGACCACCGCATGCCAGGAAGAAACTTCCTAGGGCTTCTGTCGGCGGCCGAGAGGGAAGCACAGAATTGGGTGGACCAAGCCAAAGGAAGAAATACGTCAAGCATCTGAGCACCGAAAACCCGAGCAAAAGCCAACCCCATAGTTGGTGAATCTGAACCTGTCCACTTGTTAGATATGGTGAACGAGGGATTACAACACCAGCGGAACTATACCTGAAAGATATAAGATTGCGCATGAGCACTCATGGCAGCGCCTGTGACACCGATGACAAGGGCCGGAAAAGGATTGAAGCTGGCTCTGTAGCTGGGTGGTTCGGCAATGCTGATAGGCTGTGGTCGTCTTAGGGCAGCTGTCGCGGAAGCTGCCAGCCAACGTCGTACACGCCTAGACTCCATTCCCATCCCTATGAGACCAGCGAACCAAAACATGACCTTGATGACAGTGGACATTGGGTATGACGGACCGCATTGTAATGATTCTACATACCGCAATGCTAATATGCTGTACCTGCTTCGTTGTGTAAGGATCGCCTGGTTTCGCCCCAAACCTCTCCATCCAGGTGTTGGTGATTCCGTACAGGAAGATGACGGTGGATTCCACGAGTTCCGCCGAGATGGCGTTTCCGGTTGGCGAAACGTTCCATGCCCACCCCAGCTCCGAGTGTGAGCCCAGGAAGCGAGCGAACGTGAACAGCCCGTAACACCAAAATATGCCACCCTCTGGGATAGGGAGAGTCAGGGAGACATTACCAAAAAATTGCATTTTTTTTTCTTACTGATGAGATGGGCAAGACAGCCGTTGATATAACTGTCGCGACAGCCACCGGTGTAGACAACGACACCGGACACGACTATTCCAAATGCAGCAAATACGAGGGACCTTTCGAGGGTGGCATATGCGGCCTGTGCAACCCGGCGGAGCAAATGTTGTTTTGGAAGGGGGATGTGGGTGAGTACGACATCGCGAAGGGTGTCGTCAGAATGCCTCGCTGATCGGGGAGAGTCAGCGTCAAAAACGACATCGGAGAGGGGAGGATGGCCATGTGCGTGAGAGGGTTTCATTTCATCGTACTCTTCGGGGTCTTCCGAAGCAAGCCCGGAATACTCTGATGGAGACGGAAGCGCGTCTTGATGGCCTAAAACCACCGAATGCCAGACTTGGCTCAAGGTAAGTTTGGAAGGAGTTGTGCCGAAAGTATAGAGACGAGTGAAAAATGCGGCAATCTCGCCTGCGGATAAAGTTAGGCTAAAAAGCAGGAGTATGTAACCGTGTGTGGAATGAGTGGAACCTTGGTACCTAATTAAGGAAGAGTGAGGGGGTGCGTGCGGTGGTGGGTTACGACAAGGAACGCCTACATGTCGGGCGTGAGTTTCCTGTAGAGACTGCTAGCAGCACAGCCGAGGGCTGAGAGTGCGTAGAATGAGACCACGGCCAAGCCATGGCAGGAATGCTTGGCGGAGCGGAGAGCGATTCCTGTGTGTGACGGTGGGATATGAATGGGGGTAGGGAGAAAGGTGGGACACGTACCAGCGGGGAGTGCGACGAAAAATGCGAGGGACATGAAGAGAGCATGGAGTGCAATGAGAGCAGGGTAACGTGGGATGTTTGGATCGCGATCCTCTATGTCGATCGACCAATAAGATGGGGGAGTGGGCAGATGCCACTGGAGGATCTCGGTCTCGTTTATTTCGGACTGGGGGTGAGCAGAATGCACGTGCATGTATGCGTCGTCGCGGACATGAATGGAGGTGCTGCGAGTAGGGGACGCACGTGTAGATAGGGGCACGAGGAGGAGAACGAGGAGAGAGAGAAGGGAGAGGGGAAGAAGAGCGACCGCCGCTGCGGAGGGTCGCATGGCCGTGAGTAGAAGAAAAGGAAAACAAGGCGAAGAAGGTGAAGGGCTGCTTATGAAGGATTTGAGAGTGATCATCATCACCACCTCTTGCTGACACAGCACTCTGACGTCAGCAGTCAGAGACCATGTCTGAGCGGTCACTGCTCCGCAAAATAGACGGTTTCATACTGTCCTATTGCTGTCTCATGGTGCGAGCTCTTTGACCGCTTCCTCTCTCGCACATACTCACGCCCATCCCAGTACTTTACAAACTGTATGTGTCTTCCCTACACCCACTCCCCCCTCCCCATCCTCCCGCTCTCCAGATCTTGACAGAGCCAACGTAAACAATGCATACGTCTCCGGAATGAAGCAAGACCTCAACATGCAAGGAAACGACTTCAACGTTGGTCCCGGCATCTCTTCTCCCCATAATCTTACACATCCCGCGCCAGATAATCAATACCATGTTTACTTGCGGCTATATCATCGGAATGATACCAAGTACCTCCCTTTCATTCCGTCCCTCATTCTCCTTGACATCTCTCACAGACAACTTGATGCTGCAACTCGTCCCCCCTAGAATCTGGTTTCCACTGATGCAAATACTCTGGGGCGTCCTCACTTTCTGGTATGACCCTCGTCTCCACCTGCTCATCCATTCATTCATCAGGATCCAGCTCTAGCGCGGTACAAAACGTTCAACAGGTCCCCCTTCTTCCCCCCACCCCGCTCCCATTCTCACAGTCTCTCCACAGCTCTACGCAATCAGATTTCTACAAGGTATATCAGAAGCTTCTACCTTTGTTGGTACACATTATATCCTCGGCTCGTACGTTCCTTTCCTCTCCTTAGAGTACCATAGTTGCCCTATTCAACAGCTGGTACAAGCCCAGTGAACTGGGAAAACGTTCTGGAATATTCACTAGTTCTGGCTTGGCCGGCACACTGTAAGCATTCCCTCCATATCAAAACCAAATCTAATTCATCTAGCTTCTCTGGCGTTCTCCAAGCAGCTATCTATCAGTAAGCATCATTTCTATCCGTAATGACGACTGTCCCAACCTTCTTGCAGGCATCTCGGCGGCATGGACGGACGCAGCGGTTGGAGATGGCTGTGCGCATTATCTCGTCTTGCCAGTAGCGCACCAGTAACCCCCCGATAGTTTCATCATCGACGGTGTCATCACCCTGCCGATAGCTCTCTACGGCTTTCTCGTATTCCCAGACGTTCCCGCGACGACAAAGGCGTTCTATCTTACCGAAGAGGTCTGTCAGCCTGACTAATGTAAAAATCCGGCTTGACCGGACAATTGACCCTTCCCCAGGAGCGCCTCTTGTCATACGATCGCTTAGAACATGATCACGACGTCATTCGGCGCCCTCTTTCTTGGAACCTAGCCAAGCGAGTTCTCACCCGCTGGCGTTGGTATGGGTGCAGCCTCTTGGTCAGCTCTCCTGGGGACCGCTCCCACTACCTTCTAACGACCCTTTCGGAAACAGTTTGCTATCTCCGGCGAAACGGAGAGCTTCGGCTCAAACAACTTGATGGGTCAATGGCTCTCCGCCGTCGGAGGATACTCTGTTGAACAAGTCGGTCAGTCTGAAGGCGACAGATGACCTACGGTTAGCTAACACCACCCAGATTATTACCCATCGGGCGTGACAGCCTTTGGAATCGCGTCCACTCTCGTCTGTGCTACCTGGACTGACTATACCCGTACGCGATGGCCGGTCCTCGTCTACATGTCCTTCTGCTGTACCACCGCTGCCATCTGCATTCTAGTGTGGAGCAGCCCAACGGGCCTCAAATTTTTTGCATACTGTGTGTAAACAAGCCATCTTTTCTCAACACATTTGCTAATCCTGCTGTCGGCAGACATTGCAGGCGCCGCGTATTCTGGACAAGCGACGACCTTTGCGTCAGTGAGCGTTCGCATGTCCCCGACGTGTTTTACTCACTCCACGCAGATGGGCCAACCAGATATGCGCCGACGACGACCAGGAACGCGCAATTGTCCTCGCATCCATGAAGTAGGGTATTTTCTACGTTGTGCCCGTTCGGTTGTTGCTCATCCCGTTCTCGGTTAGCATGTGGAACAATGCGGTGAATGCTTGGTGGCCACTGCTTTTCTATCCGGCGACGGATGCTCCCCGATTTAGAACAGGCATGATAACCATGATTTGCACGTGCATGGCGACGCTGGGTGTCACTTGGTTGGTGTGGTATCTAGAGCGACGCGAACGTGGGCGTGACAAGGAAACGACGGGGCGTACGTACTAGACTTGGTATGAACTCTTCCTTCACACGACGCACGCGGGCCTGGAGTGCTGTCAGTTCATTATTCAAGCTATCGATACATGTCACTTGAATTCAGACAGATGAACGAATGATGCGCAGAATTGAACCACATCCCTGATACGCACAGCAAATCACGGAAATAGGCTAAAATCGCGTGGAAGTGTATCTTTAGTTTCTACAAGAGGAATAATAATATAAGGAAGGAATAGCAACATCTCGCTCGACAACACGAGGGATTATGGGCGATACACGGGATCAGGACCAGCATGCTGTATCAGCACCGACAAAAGCAAAAGATAAGGGGGGTATCTGGGTACGAAAACTTGATGAGTGTCGAGGAGTATCATCCTTCTCATTCTTGCGAGATCACCAAGAAATTTTTGCTAATACGCTCTCCTTGTGTCCAGCATCAAGCGGCCCATGCACTTTCCCCTGCAAGATTACTGCTGCGGATAAAGGTGTGGGGGAATAGAAACATGGGTATTGGACGGATCGTATGCGGTGTCAGGTAGGAGCGGAGGCACGGGCTTGCGATCAGAGAACTTGCGCGTAAGATTCGCACCGCCCTGTGCGGTAGGCTGCGGGACAGCAGGAGACGGCGTCTGGTATGGAGCTGGGTTGGGAGAAGGACCAGAATACGCAGGTGCAGCGTATTGTCCATAACCCACGGGACCGTGATACTCTTGCTGAGGCGCATATGCCGGCTGCACACCATAGCCATAGCCATAGCCATACGCCTGACCGTGGCCAGAAGAACTCACGCTCAGCCGACGCTTCTCCATCGAGTTTTCTTCGCGCTCGTAGCGATCCGTCGCGCTAGGATCAAAGTTGACAGCGACAGCGATATCTCTCTCGAGACGATCACGACGGCGTTTGCGAATGGTCCACGTGATGACGACGAAGATGATGGCGAGGATGACGATACCGACAAGGGTAAAGACGCCTCCCTCCAGAGAAGGATTCTGCAAGAATGACGTAGTTGGAGCCGCCGTCGCAGACGCAGCAGGTAACGTGCTGGTGACATAGACAATACTGGTACCGTCAGAGGAGGTATAGACGATATCAGAGATTGGTGTTGGAGCGGGTGTAGGCGTGGATGTAGGCGTGGGTGTGGTGCTGGTGCTGGTGGTGCTGGTGGAAGGTTGGAGGCCGTCAATGAAGATCATATGAAATTTAAGAGACTTACGAGGAAGTTGTCGTTGCTGAAGAAACTGAAGAGGTTGTCGAGCCAGTCGAACTAGAAGGTGAATGCGTCAGGGGAGCGCTTGATGGCGTAGTAGAGGAAAGTCCCGACGATGGCAAGACATTTGTGACATCGCCTACGACACTGGTGAATCCGCTGATGCCCAGGGGGTTCCCGTTGCTCTGCGAAGTCGCAGTAGTTTTCCCCTGGCTCACGGAGCTGGATGTCGAACTACCACTGCAAGGAAATGAGTGTTGGGGTGTCCTGTTATACGGTAAGGACTCACAGTAAAGTCCCCAAGACTATGTAGTTGAAAGATGCACTGAGGAGACGAGCACGAGAATCGACACAAGAGGCTCACCTCCGCCAAGACCCTGCCTTTTGTTGAGAAAACGACGGTGGAAGCCACGGTATGGGTCCATGACTAGAAGGAAGGAGCGACTCGAAAGTTAATCAATGAAATGTCTTAAACACGACTTGTCGATGTCGGTTGTTGGTGCATGAACATGAGCAAGCTCCTGGCAGGCGACGTCGTGCAAGGGAAAGGGTCGAAGGAGCGCGGAGTACCTGTCAAAAGCTTATTACTTGTTGGCATCGCGACACCACCACACACAGCAACTGCCCTGGCAACTGCCATACAATACAATACAGTACTTTATTGCGCACGAGTTGGCCGCCATCTCGGGCGCAACAAAGTACATACTGTATCAACAAGATGCTACAAAGTGTCATCCAAGATCACCATTAATAAACTCGTCTCCCCTCTGTCTCAGCGACTGGTCCTTGTCACCAAGCCATAGCTCTCTCCAGCCGTTCTCTCCATGATCTCCCTCAACGGTCCAAGGAGTCGCGTGAAGGACGGCGCGTCCAGCGCCGCAACTTTGAGCTTGGGTTGACACTGGTCAGCCCGGTGCACGGCACTCACCGTCGCAGCTCTTGGCGCGAGTCGGAGCAGAGATAGCTCTATCACATACACTTTAGCTC